>JAGXCT010033829.1:0-13170 GCA_022495035.1 Philopotamus ludificatus | reverse complement strand
CCCTGGGGTTCGATCGAACCCAGGCTAAGAACCACTGGTATAAAGTAATGGATGGATGATGCAGACCTATTTAACGTTGCGTTGCGGGCGTGTAATAATAATAAAAAAAATAATTACAATCAAAATCTTGAAAAATAACTTTAATTCAAATCAATATAATAACTGAGGTGTTATATTATTATTATTTCAATTATTCGGACATCATTAGTACTTACCATAAATAATGATTTGAATATACTACACGTGAATACATTGATAAGGATCAGATCGGTATGGCGCCTGTGTGCAGAACTTAATTTAGTTTGTATCACCCCTGTGCTTGAAGTGACGAACATGGGGCTATCAATATTATTTTATGTCGATTTTAAAAGCGCCCCAAATTTTCCGGCTCCTGTGTGCGCCGCACAATCTGGCCATATGGACGGCGCGCCACTGGATCAGATGTTAGATGACGAAGACTTGACTAATGATGGAGTAAAGCAACAGTCTCATAGTCCTTATTTATTATATTTATGATGTAATTAGTGCATTTACCAAGATTTGTACTAAAATATTATTTGTATAAAGTTTTATGTTATTTTAAAAAATATCTATTTCGAAATTGTAGCAGCATATCATATTCTTCAAGTGTCTGTTTTAATATTTAATTCGATTTAATCATTTCGAAGATACGAAGCGCCGATCAATGTATTGATATTCAGTGTTGCCAGTGTGAAAAAAAAATCCTGGCGTCTAGCAGATTAATTGTGTGACCCCCCCGTAAAAAATAATCAAATTATCCGTGTTATTCACAGCCCTTCCCCACCGTTTGGCCGGATAATCGAGAGATTATTTAATATAAAAATAAAAATTAAAGCATAATGTAGCATAACATCAATAACTGCATTGTATTAGTATTAATTTTGAAACACTGGCGGACATGCTAATTGGTCTTCATTGGCATTGCAAATTGCACGGAATACATTATTATTATTTGTATACGAATACAATTTTTAGAAATGCTATGTAAGAACTATGCTATGGCACACCAAACTCACCCCCTGAGGGGGCTGACTTGGTGAACCAGGAAGAAGGAGGACCCCCTAAGGTCAGGAGCGACCACACACATAGATATGCTATGTATCATTATTTGAGTTGGTTGCATCATTTTAGTGTGTGTGAATAAATTGATAATTTATTCACATTGCGACCTTTTCCTCAAGTCGCGCCTTCCATTTCCCATATGAATATATATTTTTACAGTTTGACCCCATTTGAACTAGGATATTGAAACAAGGTTGTTGAATATTCGTACCGATTATGGAAAAGAAATATCGAAATATAATGAATTAATTAATTTATTGACGGTTTACGTTATTTTTTTCTTTTTCACATATGCCTTTATATAAAAGTCGACAAACATGATGAGGATGAAAAAGTTCTGCGGAAGGAACGCCAGCGATATCCACTTGGGATATTCGCAATTCGGCTGGAAGAGCACGTGCGCGAAATGTATCGTCAAAATCAAGAACTGTGCCTGCCAAAAAAGAACATAATATATAAAGTACGACATATACGATTAATAAATGAATAAAAATATCGTATACGAACAATTTGCAGCTGCGTTATATATTTTTTCCACCATACGCTCCGTTTGTACTCCGGATTCAAGCACGATATCAGATAATAGAAGTACATGATGATGTGGACAAAAGAATTGACTGTGCCCAGAGCCGTTCCGTGACCGGCTGAAAACAATTATAATGTAATTAATTAAATTCCAATTGAAATATTCATCATAATAATTTACCTGGCACATATTTCAAACAGACAAATCCGACTATTGACATTCCTATGTGATGATAGACATGCAAAAAGGTCGCTTGATTATACTTTTTTCTCAAAATGAAGAAAATCTGAAATAAATTTCAAGGTATTAAGATCCTTCAGCAATTCCGTCTTTAACTTCTCAATATTGGCAAAACGATAGCAAATAATAAAATAAGCAAACATCATCACAACAATTAAATATGCAGAAGAACAACGCTTCATTGTTCTTCTGCAGTTGATCTTCCAGGAGTTGGACAGGAAGAATGAATCCCTGACACTGAATAGGAAATTATGATAATTAAAAATCAAGGTAGATCTTCGGTTCGTCGCATTGAAAAGGAATGAAGAAGAATTAACAAATAATTCAACATTAGGAGCAGCTGAGACTAAGTATGAACCAAAATCATCATCATCATAGACGCAACGGTCATATTGTAGAGCCCTGCCCTTATCCAACACCCTTATCTATCTGATCCAGTCTGCCGCCATGTCGCTCCATCTTCCGGTCTGTACACAGTCCAACCACCTCAGCCTTAGTCTTCCTTTCCTCCGGGGACAGAAAGGCTTGTTAACCATAAGCCTTTCATAGAGGCAGGATTACAGCTTGCTTAATTAGCACACGGTCTCTAGACAGTAGCGAAGAGTAAAAAATGGACAGACTTTTTCAGTTAAATTACGAGGCCATTGTAGAGTCTTGTAGCAGTTCTTTGAAGCGCCGAATAGAGAGTGCAGGAAGAATTATACATTATAAAAATGGAATGGGTATTTCATATCGTTTAAGAGAGGGAGCAGTTCATCACCAGATCCAACAAGATCAAAGACATGTTGACGTCTAAACATGGGACCAATCATAATACAAGCAGTTACTTCCTTCTCGAACTCAATAATCCTAATAAGCCTTGTCCGTCTTCGGACGTAAGCGATCTACACGTCCTGTTTGTTTCTGGAACAATTCTGGAGCTCCCAGTCCGGTCCAGTTGCGAATATTGCGGAGCCACGACATCTTCTTTCTTCCCAACCACCTTTTACCTTTTAGTTTTACCTCTATGATGATTCGCAGAAGACGCTACTTCTGTCCGCAAATGATACAAAGTGTACAAATTACTAAATTTTACGTGTTTTGACTTGTGAAGTCGTTAAAGAACGCTTGTATTCTTGACAAGTTGCGTCTATGAAATCTTCAATCTTTAGCACCACATTATAAACGCTTCCAGGCGGTTATTGTTCGCTAGCAGCAATGTCAATGTCTTGCAACCATACAGAAGTACAGACTTCGCGTAGCATCGCAGAGTTCAAAGACGAATCTTCAAGTAGAATCGACGACAACATAATGCGTTTTTTATTTTAATGAAAGAATTCATCGTCATCTCAATTCTGACTTTAATTTCAAGGTATTTTATCAATCAATGTGACGTACACAAACCAAGGATCGTTGCCTTCCTTGATGTGCAGTTAGAGATGGATGCTTAGAATGATTAGAAGAGCTTATAATAAACCAGTATGAAGCTTAGACCGTATGCCAACTTGGGGGTTTATTCAAATGCATGATTTTTAGATAAAATAGTTATTCCATTTAAGAGAAAGAAGAAGAGAACAATGCAATGGTTTTGCTCAACACTTGAGAAATTGAAACAAAGGTCCTAGGTAGCAAAGCCAATGGCGATGCTACCCTGTTAAACCCTTCTAACCTTGAATTTTTCATGACCAGCATAAATTTAGTGACCCAAAAATTGTGGGAAAAATCAGCTACGAATCGGCCAGTCTCGAGCATCAAGAAAGTAGAGGTATGTAGTTCTCCCTTTTAAAGAGTCGCACCTTTCTTGCAAATGATCGATAGCGTACGCGTGTCTGGTATGGGTAGACTCATAAAAAATAAATTCCTAAACGGGCTATAACCTCGTAGCAACATTTCAGAGAGCTGAATCATTCAAAAACTCGTCACGGTCTCACTCTTTAGACACCGAGCATCGATGTAAATCAATGATTAAAAAATAAACAATTAAAATCTACTCACCGTGTCTAGAAGATCAGCAAGCTTTATCAAATAATATACTCTGCAGCATCTATTTATTTCGTGCTCCAAGGGCGTATCGTCGCGGCATATCGGTTGACATTTCAAACTATAATGTCCGGACCACCACACCAATTCCACACTCTGCAAATCACCGCAATTATGTAAATCATTTTGAAGAATTTGAATAAATCATTGAACAAAAAATACAATGCAATATTTACTTTTAAAAATATGTACAGAGAGAATACAATCTGTAGCGCGTTGTAGAGCAAAAGTACTTTTTCTAATTTGAACGGCTTTCGATTCTCCATAAACTTGGGCCCCCATGAGTAGACAAACTTGTGGTATGCCACCAGTGTTATTAGTAAGAATATCGGATTCAGGATGATGTAATATTGTCTATTCCTCGGATCTGTAATGAAAGAGGGGAACAACTCTCTATCATGCTGTGGCTGGTTTATTGTTTAAACTAGACCATAAATGTCTTTATCTATCCTTTGAGGTTATCTATCGCTGTTGGTATAAATAATTCATGATGTAATAATTAACTTTAATGAGAGCATTTCTACGTCGTGATCCACTGATCTGCACATGGGTTTTAGAAGATGACTCGAATGAAAACAATGAATATGGGATTACTTCAACATAAAACATGGGCCTTAATCAAAGATTCGAGGATTTAAACCTTTTTTTAGAAGGCTGTGGACTTGTTTGGTTTGAAGCCTTCGAGAAGTAGTCTTCAAAAAAAGGTTTAAAGTCTCAAATTGTTTCCAACACTAGTTTTGGCATACCGCTCAGATCGTAGTCCATGTAATGGTATGCATCGTAAATATTTTTCAAAATCAGCGCCATTTCTTGTAACTAGTATCACAATTACTTCAGATGCGACACATCACAGTCACCGTTGGCTCGTGTGAGACTGCCGTTGGCCACACGCGCCCAAGAAACGTCTGGTCATCGAAGATCCCGACAATTAAGTGACGAGCGATACCACTACTGTGTATTTTTACATTTTCCCGGAATCCATTACCATTCATTATCGGCGACATATCATTGTATCGATTACCGCGTATTTACATACAAAGACTTAGTGTCAAACTCTCCCGGCTACAACTACTTGTATCTTCATCCCTCAATTCGGTAATGAGCCGACATTTACATACAATGTATTACTACGATGATATGCTAAAATTTACAATGACCACACGTAATTCCGAGGTTATCGAAATTTTCGACTTACTACTGTTTGATTCGGTAATTGCTTTGAGTTGTCCTACGCAGTACATGCGTCCGACATGTCGCGTGACCTCTTTGCACGTGTAATGATGTATAACAAAATTAAGTTTTATTCATTTCCTAATACTTATTCAACTATCTTTATCTTGAACCCTACAATTGTGGATTATGATTGTGCCACCACTACATTTCTACTGCATACGCCATTGGAAGAAAGCGCAATCCCATTAAAAGACAAGGATCTAGTATTACAGCTTGGCACTTACACAAGGAAGCTTCGGGATACGTTGTTACTCCAAGTTCAATAATATTAATCAATCACTTAGCAATCAACCTAGCCCTATCTCCCTAACTAGTACATTCCCTAACCATATTTAATCGTGTCAGCTCTAAATGATGATGAAAGCCCTTAAAGGAGAGAAGAAATCCTTCAAAACTTATCAGGATAGAGAGTAGTGCATTTATTGATAAGAATTTGACTCGTGTCTTCCGCTTAAACGCGACTTTAACCATAAAAAGTTGTTACCTAAATGGTTTTATAAGAAGGCGATCTCTATAGTACACCGTCCACAGAGTGTGGAAATGGTCCGCCGACCCAGAGTACCGTGAGGCATTCGTACGCCTCCGGAGAGAATACAAGACGATTCACCAGGACCACTGAAACCATGTGTTGTTATGAGCAGCGTTTGATGGAAACCTAAATTTGTTTTGCACTACCTTAACGCAAAGGAACGGGACAACTCCGTATGGTATTGGATGGTGTGTTGATGATGAATTCGTATGGCTTTTACTTTGCTATTCTTTGCACGCCAAGAATACATTAGTTGGACGCCTTAGCAATAGTCTAAAACAGCCGCCGGGTGCGGCATTGCTTCCATCCGAACGAGTTTCCTCGTTGCCGCTACGGCCTGGAAACGGCGACGGGGTGATCTTTGTTAGGATTGGTACGTGATGATGACGCATGTTGAGGTACTATCCCGGCATTTGCCTTTGGATGGCTAGGGAGCCGGGTCAACCTAGCCCGGGATAGTCGCATCTCTACACCAATTACTGGTGACAGAGATACTAAGAAGTGTTTCAACATACCTCTACGTGGTTATTCCAAAGCATGCTTTAAGTCCTAAGCATTTTGAATGATAGTGGGATGTGATGATATACATCTTCTACCTTGTTGGTATCGGATTTTACCCTCTCATCAGGTCCAGCAAGCAGGAGGCCTGTCTCGTGGCATTTGTTCTCTTCTAAGGCGTTATCTGTTTATAACGAGTCGAGGACAAAGTGAAGCAGAGCGACCACACACACCTATATAAGATATACATATGCACATCTACCCAAACGAGTTCCAAGCAGCCGGTCGCAAGTGATTATTAGCCCTTGTCATAATAGCAATCCTTTCATCCCCTGAGGATAGTCTTTCCTGCTGAGTGGAGGATGAAAGTATAGAGAGACTAATTATTGGTCAACAGATTAGGGTTTTCCTTCTCAGGGTATACTGGCTCTGTGGTGAGAAATCCGTTAGAGACCAGATTTGTTTATGCATATAAGGATATGTGTACACACATGAACATATTTTTTTCAGGGATGCACTATTTTGCAAGTATTTAAAAATTTACTTGAGTTTTTAATCAACTTCTTTTAATCAACGTCGCCCACGAGCCCGATGCACAAAACACTTTTCATTCACGGTCACGTATAATATTGCAATGAAAACAATGGTTTTTTCTGATGGAAAACTGAGAAGAGAATTTAATTTGAATATGCAAGATCAATTAATAGTGCGTCTATATGATTCTCCCAATTCCTTAGGCTCGCTACTTTCAGTCGTATTCGACAACCGACACTATAATGCCCTCGATATTAGTTTGTTATCTTATTATTTGAATGTTTTCACTGCTAATCATCGACACCTGCATTGACAAAGCTCAATGACGCTTGCTTTTGGAAAACAAATTTTAGATTTTCGCCATAGAGTTCACAATTTATTTAGTGGAAATACTGGTGGATTATAAAGTTAAAATTGAATTGACACAGTGAAAGCCCAGGGTCTAAACATATCGGAAACAGTGCTGCGCTGTGACGGATTTCACTTTAAGAGGCTCCCTAGCACAATTCTTGAGGCCAGCCCCACCAAAAAATAATTCGTCATGGCTTGGAGGTAATTAGAATCAAATTATGATTACAAGTTAATTGCCATTAAGTGGCATAGTATTCAGATGGGTGACTATTCTGAATACTCTTGAGCGACGCTGGTCAATGAAGGGTGTGGGATGAAGCGCCGACGACCTTCATTTCCACAAAAAAATAATTGTCAAAAAATATAAGCTGGGGAAGTAGCAGCAGCGCCTTCTTCAGTATAAAAATCACTGCGGTAGATAATAAACGGAAACCATCGCACTATATTCCCATGAAACCATTTCCATGGTCTCCAGAACAAGGTCACGATCCTCAGAAATGAGGGAAAGTGGATGCTAATATCATATGTATATATATAAAAAAAAAAATTAATAATAATAATTATATAATAATATGTAATCGCTTCACGACTCAAAAAAAAAAAAACCTCAAAATATTTTCACTACACCTTACATTTTCACATGAACTTCACATCAATTTATGTAAAAAAAGAAAGATAAACAAATTTGATTGCTTCTTCTATTTTATTAAATTATTTCGATGTTATAAATATTTATTATTTTTGTAAAAATTCAGGGGCTCCGTGAGGGCCGAGAATCCTTGAAGGGCTGTATGCCGAGGGCATGGATCATGGTCTGCGAAACTATCAAGGTTCGACCTATGACCGTTTGGATAGCCACCAAAAAAACAAATAGCTGGCGTTATTCATGGCATTGTTAATTTAATTTAGGGAATACTGTTTATGATACTGATGATGTTGAACAAATAGCTGACCTGAACTTTAAGGCCACCTGAATTAGAGGACCAAGTCCCGCATCTTATGCGGCAAAGGGGAAATTCGCCACTCCGATTAAATAATAAAATATAATCATAGAGCATAGAAGACTAATTGTTTTCAGAGTTTTTCACCTAATTCTCATTTTTGCACTCATCCCAGAGATTACTATATAACAAAAGATACGGCGAACATATTATTGAATAAAATCAACTAAAATATTCCCACCAAATAAATTTGTATAATTTACATACACGAGATATTTCCAATAGCTTTTTAAATAATACCAATATTGAGCGTAATTAATTCTGTCCAATAAAGTGAGCTGTATGAAATATTATAATTTAAATCATATAAATCGCGCCATTTTTATAATAAATTAATGTATTTTTATTGTTAGATGCGAATTTGTACATCGTTGTTGTTTAAATATAATACGCTTAAGAAGGGGTGGAGCAAACTTACCCCCGAGAGCATATTTTTTAGGCTGGCAATGATACCATTTGACACAAGATTATTGGCCAAAATAATCAGCTGTTCTAACCTTGACACCTATGCTCAAAATGACATTAGATGTTCAATATCAGTGGTCATAGCGTGTGTAATTCAAAATGCTGACCCGCCGCATACATCCGATAGTCGAAAGTACACTCAAACTGACATCACCAGTCAGTACATTCAGTGCCAATTATGCAGCCAAACGTGGAAATCGCGAACCTGTCATCAAATCGGTTGACCTTGCTTATGTATCATATGAATCGGCCAGCGATGACAATTTGCCGCCACTTTTCATACTTCACGGCCTATTCGGCTCCAAAAACAACTGGACGAGCATGAGCAAAGCGATACACAAGAAAACCGGTAGAAAAGTGATATCGATCGACGCTAGAAATCACGGCGATAGTCCTCATTCATCAGAGCATACGTACCGGCATATGGTGGAAGATATTTCAAACTTAATGGAGATTCTGTGTATACCGGAAGCATCAATTCTCGGACATAGTATGGGCGGAAGGACGGCAATGCTTCTAGCATTATTAAAGGTATAATAAATCATTAAATAATTAAATAAATGCTTATTAATCAGATCATTTAATATTTTAAGCCCGAATTAGTAACAAATTTGATCGTCGCCGATATATCTCCGATTAGAACGAGTCCGAATATTTATTCAATGATTACGATTTTCGATGCCATGAATTGCGTATCGATTCCCGACGGCACTCCGATGTCGCAAGCTAGAAAAATTGCTAACGAACAATTGATTCCATCCATTCCGGACGTCGGAATTAGAAATTTCATTATTACAAATCTTGTACAGTCCGATAAACAAAATTATGTATGGCGGGTAAACATACCGGTTTTGCAAAATAATTTTGAATACAATATCGCATCATTTCCAGATGGATATTCTAAACAGCAATATAAAGGCAATACGCTATTTATCGCCGGCGGAAAATCTGATTACGTTGGGTACGTATCAATATTTTATTATTAAATTTATTCGTTGTTATAAATTATATTTTTGCAGGCGGGATGAACTACCGCAGATTAGAAAATCGTTTCCTGCGGCTAATCTAACTTTTATCGACGGTGCTGGACATTGGGTGCACAGCGAAAAGCCGGAACCGTTCCTAAAATTAGTCTGTGATTTTTTAATAAGATTTTAATGCTCATAACAATCTACCTGTGTAGTACAAACGGTACTTTAATCTTAATTGTATAAGTAGTGAAATTTTCCGCCAAATGTATTCAAAATGAAGTGTTTATTTATTGTAACGTGTATTATTTATTTATATATTATAATGTAGTGTACACTATGAAATCTTATGAATAAAATATTGAATCCGCTTCAATGCTATTTCTTTTATTCTGCGATTATCCAAAATATTCACTTTATATCGTTTATTACGAGGGATATCTTCGGTTATACAATTTTCTATTGTAAAAAGCTACATCTACCATATGAATACATAATAATCATCGACACCGGTGACAAAGCTCTGCAAATGACGCTTTGCTTTGAAAATTAATTTGTTCCATCAGCTGGACCCAATCGAGGCCCTCTTTCGTTCTAAAAGCATGTCAAGATGAACTAACTGGAGCTCTTCGTCATATTTTCAACTCTATCGGTAAGCTGTCCGTGCTTCCAGACTTGTGAAACTTTCCCAAAAGTCACTCCCATATTTAAAAAAAGCAGATGAGCCGAATGTCGCCACCATAGACCAGTGGCTGTTCTATCTCAACTGCCAAGTTGTTTGAGATGATTCTGCATAAATACATATTACACCATATTGAAAGTAGAATTATCGATGAGCAACATGGATTTTGGCCTGGACGCTCAACAGTCACTGGCCTTCTTCGTTTTTCAAATTTTGGGTCTTGAAGTCATTGACAGTAGTTCAAGTCGACGTTATCTATAATGACTTTGAAAAAGGTTTGATAAAAGCCGATCATGCCAGACCTGCCTTGAAACTAGACAGTTTTGGGTTATCGGATAATCTCGTACGCTTCTTTCCTCGAGTTACCTTTCAGAGAGGAAACAATATGTAAACACACCCCAAACGTTGAATACTTACAATACACCTTCCGGTATTCCGCAAGGGTCAAATTTAGGATCTTTATTATTTATTTTATTTATAAATGATATTCATAGTGTCCTTCAATGTAAATTTTCACTTTTCGCAGACGACTTTAAAAATATTTCGATCTATTACTTCAGTGGAAGATGCCCTTTCGTTGCAGCTGGACATTGATTCTTTGCACGGTTGGTCAATACTAAATCGTCTTCCATTAAGTATTGGAAAGTGTCAAACAATGACATTTTCTAGATCAAAAGAGCCCATCATATTTAATTACAGTCTTGGGAGCGTAACTCTTTCTAAGCAATCGTCTGTTAAAGATCTGGGTATTTTGTTTGATTCTAAGTTAAAATTTAGTTTACATGTATCGGACGTGTGTATGAGATCGTCAAGAAATTGCCAGTTTCTGGTCTTGAGAAATTCTCACCACATACGTAGCACCTTAGTCATACGAGTGCCATAATGATGTACTGGTTCGAGCTGCTCGAATCAGGGTTGCCTGGGGTATATAACCCTTGAAAAAAGAAGATCGATTTACTTGGCAAAGCACTTCTTCAAGCTATTGGTTGGCGCAATACATAACCCCCTTGTACTGTGCGAGTTGTCCTTATGGGCGCCACCTCACTACCATCGAACCCGTTCACGTGTTCTTTTTCTTCCGCCAAAGGCGAGGACAGGCTCACTCAGAAACTCTCCGGTAGCCAGAGCTATTACTTTGCTCAACCACTTGGCCGAATATGTGGATATATTCGATGTCAAATATAGCCGTTTTGTTGATATCCTATATGAAATTTTATAATTCTTTCTTCAATTTATTGTAATATATGTTGTTGTTGTAAGTTATTTATTTTTCTCATGTATTATTATAGATTATGCGTGATTGGCGAACTGGGTCATTCTGTAATGCCAATCACGCATTGTCTTTAAATAAATAAATAAATAAATAAATATTTTTTATCAACAAACTAGCATATTTTACAACTTTTTAGAAAATAATTATAATTCGCCCGGCGGCAATGCCCAATTACAGCCGCGCAAGCAAACCAGCGACCAGGATAAGTCAATACCTTACTAAAACGGTTTTATTCATTCCCAATTTATGTCAGCTATTTTCATTTTGGTAATGCTAAATTACTTTTTAGATATTTTGATCCTCCAAAACCGATCGAAGACAAAGCGACAGCTCGCCAACAAATAGTGAGGTGTCTTAAACGATTCCATACGAAATCTCAAACTAGACAATATTAACCGCCGGCGGCTACTCTATTGGTCACCCTATATAACTTTTCTACGAATAACACAGGGATTCAGAATATCTGGGTAGCCACCAAGAATTTATCAGAAATGAAACATAACTCTCTGTCAACATAACCCTGCATAGAGTTGACTAGGGGCCCAGTTGAACTTTGATAGGTGCCCAGCATAACAGTGCAAAAATATGTACAATAATCAACGCCTTAAATAATGTCGACGAACAGACTGAAGCATGGCTGGATAAACTTGATATCGACATCTGACCGGGCCTACAGTTTGAGAAGCATGGAAGACCCTAACCTATTGACTAACTTAAAGCATGCTTAGAATTAACCACGCCAAGGCCCGTAGAAACGCATGCTTTAGAATAACCACGTAGAGGTATCTAGACACAACTCTTTGTATCTCTGTCACCAGTAATTGGTATAGAGATGCGACTATCCCGGGCTAGGTCGACCCGGCTCCCTAGCCATTCAAAGGCAAATGCCGGGATAGTTCCTTGTGCCGTTTTCCATCACATTTCCGCTTCCTACAAACTCGCTCCGTCCTACCCCAGTTCCAGTATAAATCCCAGGCCGTAGCGGCAACGAGGAAACTCGTTCGGATGGAAGCGGAGGAAGGAAGGATTCAAAGAGGGGCCTGCCCCTCCGGAAGGCTAGCGGATCAACCTGCACCTGGATTACGTAGCCGACTAATGTTGTTCTTGGCGTGCCCCGAAATGGCGGAGGAAACTCCAACAACGACGAGGACTCGTGCAGATTTTTGTTTGCGAGGAGAAGATCTCTATATTTTATGCAGGGATTTCTTACCGGAGACGATAAATAGGCAGTTTAAGTGAGAAGAAAAAAAGTAATAGCTTTCCAAGAAACAAACACCTGTTCCAACCCCGAAGCCAGGATTGATACTTCGGAAGGTTATTTTATGCATTTAGTAGAGTATGAATTGAGATATTCACTATGGATTATTAAAACGAGCCAAAATCAAAATTACAGAAGTATATTGTTGACAATTCAATACGTCGAAACAGAAGCTGGAGGAAAAACATCTAAATTGATTCGATAGAAAAAGAGATATTCTCGAACAACCCAAAACACGTCCCCACAAAGCTGAAATCAGGGATTGGGAAATAAAAAATCATTTTGATTTATATTTTACGGCGAAATTTTCTAATAAATATATTGTATTGTAAATAGATAATAAAAAGTATGCTAAAAATATGGATTTCTTTGCGGAACATCTAATCAATATAAAAAATAATTATAATTACTTATTAAAAACATATCTAAAAATTTCAGGTGAGGAATCTAGCGTCGATGTTGATAGTTCTAGTCTTGTTTTTGGAAACGTTTCTTGTGTTGAGACTTTAT
>JAGXCT010033828.1:0-60260 GCA_022495035.1 Philopotamus ludificatus | reverse complement strand
CTCCGAATCAATTTTGCAGAACGAGAAAACGATATGTTTACAAATTATTTTTGTAATAAATCGTTCTGTCGCAGCATCACGAATATAAAATACAATATATTATGCAGGAAGCAGAGCAACTCCTTGGACATCATAAATAATATTTTAAACACGCGAGACGAGAATCAAGATCCGCAACATATAAAACTGAGCGAAAAACTTCTGCCGAACACATGGAAAATATGCGTAGAATTAAAACACAATTTTGTAAAGCACTCGAGTGATGATTTCAAACGATTTTTTGTGAATATAAAACCACGTGAGAAGAATACGCACATTGCAATTGAAGATATCGTAAAAACGTTGATACTCATTCTAGAAAAATTGATTCCGAACGAGTTTTACGGCTGCACGAAGAACCGAAAAGCTTTTTATAACGTCGTCCGATTCATAATGAAAGGTATGGCAGGTCAACATATAATTATATCGAAGCTCATCGAAAAATGGGACATAAACAACATTCCGTGGTTAGAAGCCGTCGTCGATTACAACGATAAAGAAATTATATTAACGAAATTTTTAATATTCATCATAAAAAATACGGTATGTTCAATCCTCGCCGTTACGTTTTATGTCACAACGACGAGATTGACACAAGAAACAAGAAGATTATATTATTTTTTCAAACCGAGCTGGCAGAGTGCGAGTAACTCTTACGTGTCCCGCTTAATTCAAAAGGGAGATTTAATAAAGTGTTCGGCGTCCAGTATCGGAAGCAAGTCTAAAAAAAACGTCCCGTTAAACGCAAGACACTTGACGAGGACGCTGCTCAAAACGACACCGGTACTGCAATTAATATTAAAATCGAACAATTCCGTGCGAGTCATAGTGAAGTATAGAAAACGAAACGCGGTAGAAAAAAAAAGCGATAAGATACGCAGAAATCTATTCAAAATAATAAATCCGAATACGAATCCCGTAAAATTAGAGAATAAATATAATCATGTGTATAAGAAGTGGTGCGAGCTGGGTAAGCCCAAGTTATATTTCGTAAAGACGGATCTGACGGATGCGTTCGGCTCGGTCGATATAAGCGTGCTGCGTACGATCCTCGTGAAACTCCATCTGAAGTATCAGCGGCAAGAGAAAATCGTCGAACGCAAACGCTTGATCTGTCAAGAATTCCGCAAGCTGATCTTGGAAATGAACAATCCGATACTCGTGCGATACGGTTCGTGCGTTTACGAATGGAAACGTGGACTCGTGCAGGGCATGCGCTACTCGCCGATACTGTGCGAAATATTCTACCGTGACTTTGATTCGAAATATCTGTCGCAATACTACGACGAGTCGTTGAACAAAATAAATTTCCTCATCAGACTCGTCGACGATTATCTGCTGATCACGGACGACGTCAACACGGCATCCAATTTCTTGAATTACATGATCGAAACCGGGAGAGTCAACACGGCGAAGACTGTGACGAATTTTGATTTCGATAAAAGCGGTCGGAATCAATATATCAATTTTTTCGGATACGTATTCAATACGGAAAACTTAGAAATAACTCGCGACGAGGCCGTATACTCCGGACAAATCTGTCACCGGATCAATTTGAATAAATCGATATCGCAACATATCAAATTTTTGAAGCAACGCATCGCTCAAACGACCGTTCCGTTGCCGTCGTTGTTTTTAAATTCAAAGATTAACTCGGAAGAGACGCTGATGAGAAACGTGTTCGTATCGCTGTGCATCTCGGCGAATAAATTCTGTACAATCGTCTCTCTCATTTATTCGGACGATAAGAATTTTGATCCCGATCGTTTGTTCAAATTATACAAAGGAAAAGTCGCCGTTAAAATGTGCGATTACATCGTGCGCATAATCAAGGAGAATAAATCCGACGATATAGTGTTTCCGTATTGCATCAATCACTTTCGGTATATCGCATATAAGGCGCTGAGTTTATTCGCATCGAAGACGAATATTTGCATGAAATTGTTGCCTTATATTAAGACTTATATTAATAAGAGTAATTGTATGGAGGGGAAATGGAATCCACATTATCGTAATTTCGATGAGAACGGGATTCCGATACATGTGGCCGTTAGGGAGATTTGTCGACGTACGGAAACAAGACGGTGTTTAGCAAAATTCGTAAACATACCGTCCGGTTTTGAGGCGTACGTGAGATAAATCATTGGATTTAAAGGATACTGACGTAAAAAACAATGCGTTTTGGTACAAGAATTATTTTTAATGAAAATTACTCGAGTATTTTAGTTATAAACTTTAGCTTATCAACATGAAGCGTATTAAAAATCGGTTGTTCTTGTACACGACTTGCAATAAAATTACAATTATTCCAAGATTAATACATATTTACGCAAGTAGTCTTTAAATTTATAATTTATTTTATCCGTAAGACCAGAGATTACGAACCGATGAAACATTATCAAATAATTCTGAAACGCTTAATAAGTAAATACATTTTTTTCATTAGCAGAATCGAAGACTGCTCGCGTACATAAATGAGATAAATAATCTTTTACAATAACTGATAATAAATATGAGAAAACAATAACACATTTTAGTTAGCTGTAAAATGCGAACAAATTTAACAATTCAATAGTAAGCTGAGAGCGATAATACTATACATTCACATTTATTATACGCTACGTTATAAAATCTACAACAAAACTTAAACCAATATTAGCACTTTTACAACATATGTATTTTTATATGTACAGAACAAATATATAATATTCTATGTATATTAATATATTTTATACGGACAGCACAAATTTTGTACAATTTTTCTGTATAACACGGACAAGCGAATACAGTCAACCCTTCTATAACCGTTCAGATAGGGACCACGCTATAGAAAAAAAACGTTTTAGAAAGTTAGGCACCCATACAAAATTTGGGGTTAGGTTTTTTTTAACTTTCATTGCGATTTGATGCAAATCAAACATTTGACCCATTTTTATATTTTTAAATTTTCAATGACCTTGCATCTGTTTAATTGGACAACAGTAGCTCGTGCCTACGTGCGCGAGGGGGTATTGACATCGCATATTTCTTCCAGTTTATTCATTCGCAACAGATGTGCCGGGGGAGTTCAAATGGACCGTTTTTTAGTTAATTATTTTAAAATGCTTTAGCATATGGTGAATAAATAATAAAAAGGTAAATATAAATTATGAAACCTTTTCGGAAATATGTTTTATTTGAAAACTCCTTTAACACATAAATCATAATGCCTTAAAAATCGTATGCATCGATTTACTTGATCATAATTTGTTCCATGACTATACAAGTAGAAAAATATTTTCTTACTGTATTGTGATGAATATCCCTGGAACGTTTTTAGATAGCGATTAACCAAAAAAGGGACAGAACCCTGCAGCCTAGCGGTAAAGGGAACAGAACAGGGAGCTGACAACTATTTTCTAAGTTACGCGTGCATATTTAAAATGCCGTTAATAATATATTTACGAAAATTTTAATTTAACCTTGAAAATATTGCGTTTTGTATAACGAACGTATAGGAGGGAACGCTATACAAAAAACCGCCGCAAACGCTATAGGAGGGTTGACTGTATATATATATATTTATTTATCGCAATCCACATATTTCGGATTGGCGAAGCTAAAGCGATTTTTTTGTAATAAATAAATTTCATAGACGATTAATCTTAAAATATGATACATACAATGTCTTTGGTAAGCATATATTCATAAAATGTTTTATTACATACGAATCACTCCATCCAAAAGCATTACGATCATGATCGGTCGGGTATTGTGTACCCTGAATACGTTCGTAAATAGATAATCAGTCTATCTATTATCCAGGATATTAAAAAACGTTACGTAAGAATTTTATTATAAAATGATTTGGTGTCAATTGTGTCAATACATTAAATAAATATATATATTTTTCGATAAATCTACGATATATTCTACGCGGTATAGTGAAAAAATATTTTTTTTATCAAAAACACTGTCGAAAAACACATAAATACGTCTAATTTATCTACAAATCAATTGTGTCGTTATGTTTAATTATTGATCCCGAAATGTTAACGAAATTATTTTTACATAAAAATATACGACAATCGAAAATTTCTACAGTAAAGAGAATTTAAAAATATTCATTTGGCTTGGACACGTTTTTTTTAATTATTATTATTACAAAATGGCAGTATCAATCGTTATAAATTTATAAAACATCAGTATAGTCAGTCTATCGAGAAATATTTATAAATGGAGTAAGCTAAACATTTTACAATGAATTATATATATTTTTACAAAAACGCTCAATTGATGTCCATCTTAAAATATTTTACATACATAGTTATATCAATCTTAGTATTAAAAATCTTATTCGCCAACTCGAAACATTGCTAGCGCAATTCAAGCAATAATTTATAATATGAATGTTTTTGAATATGTAATTAATTATTTTGTTAATGAATAAAAATATGTTTTAATCATAAGATTTTTTTTTAAATGAATACATGTACCGATAATAAATTAGATACAACCTAAATATATTTAAGAGTATTGATTTGAGCAAAATTGAAGTACACGTCACAATAAATGTACTTAAGAAATTATCGATTAGATGTAATTGGTCCTTTCGTAAATAAATATAAAATCATTTCCGTATATCTTTCATATGGTCAAAACGTTGATGGTTCTAGTCGCAGATTCAAGATTTTTTTTTATTGAAATAACAAGAAAGAAACGCCATCACAATATATCACAAATTATTATTACAATATCGCCTATAAATTTCAATGAAAAAAATGATTATGTAATTAAACTGTCTTTACAATATGTTTTGTACCATATACGTATGAGAGTTTCTAATTTACAGGGCTTATTACTATTTGTACAAAATACAGGGATTGTAGGAAGACTCCGTTTTAAGATTATTGCAAAGTTACCGCACGTCGAAATCAAAATAAAATTACACTGATCGGTCGATATATTTTTTAAAAATTTTTGGAGTTTACATTTACGACAAAGCTGATAATTATCTAAATCTATTAGTGTTATCACATTTTTCAATACAAATCTAATCGTGTATAGGACCTAACACAAATTACGGTTACCGCTAAAAACTTCAGATATGTTTCCTAATGATGTTAAATTTAAATTATTCATTCATACATTCTGTTATAAAATAAATCTCTTGAATCGTCTCTCTATACAAATTGTTTATCATTAATTTTGGATATACTAGATAAAATTTTTGTTATAAAATATGGCACTATGTATGGAACTATGGCGATCTAATTACTAAATATAATTAAGGAATTATAGGGGAGGTTTTTTTTGAAAGGGCGATTATATTGGTTGAGGTTTTTTTTCAAGCAAAAAATATTAATAAGGATAATTTCGAATTAAGGAAGTTTTATTTTTGAAGTAAATCATTTGTTTATCCGCGCACGGCGCATAAATTTGATTCGTCATCGATGATATCGATCGTCGGGAATGTCGTAACAGTGTATACGTCAATCACGAGTAACATTTTATGCATAACAATCAGTAAGTTATAACAAATATAATTTAAAATCAATGAAGAATTAACTATATTGCGCTTATAAAAAGCTTAAATATAATATATAACACTTTACCGTAAAGTTATCAATATATAACCGTACGAAATATATCAAATAAAACTCATACAATCAATCGTAACTGAAGAAACCGTCATCATGTTTTATTTATAATCGCTCAATACCTCCCTTTTAATTGCTACATATACGTGGGTTTCATTTTATACGCTCTCTTCCATATTTCGCATAAACATACAGTCGAATGAAATCGATAGAATATGGCTAAAGGCATCGAGACGTGAGTGATGATTGTCCACGCCCATAAGCCGTAAAAGTGCAGTTGTATCGGATGAGATTCCGCTCTACTCTTCTCCAGAGTGTTAATGGCCCACATGGCTAGATTCGTGACGAGGAGGAACGTCACTATTTCTCTGCCGGGCTTCCGTCTGATTTGTTCAGGGGTCGATACGGATCGTTTACTAGCGTCCAATATGAACATGGTCTGGCACGTCGTTTGGATTAACGACGACAGCGCCGTTATAAGAACTAGTATTGTATTTTTCTCGATGGTGAAGTGACCACCGATGATAGTGAACGTGCTGTATATGAACATTCCGGTCTGTGCCCCGATCAGAAGGATATTATCGAGCTCCAGATTTCGGTTTCCGTCGTAACGCAAATGCCGAACCTGCACCATTCCTATCAACGTCGCCAGCGTCGTCATTGCATAGAGAGTGAGCTCACAAATATTTACTTCTATCACAGCTAAGTTAACGAATTCGTGTTTAGAAATCAGTACAAAGAATAGTATCAGGGATATTATTGTCAATACTAATATAAGTATACCGACGAAGAGACCTTTGTGAGCGCGAGCACAGTCTACGGAATAGAGATGGGGCGAACGTTTATACGTGTGTCCCTCTAATTTCAATTTACTCAGAGCGGCCGCTACGTTTCTTTTAGGAAATTTAGAAATGTTTTTCCACATGACGTAGAGTATGGCGGCGCATATGAGCGAGTATTCAATCGTGCAGGGGAATAAGAACGGTGATGCGTCTTGTACGAGCGTTCCCATGATGTTTGTCCTTCTGCATTCGAATATGTGATGCGGACCTTTTAATCCGCGCGGAACTCGTAGATGAGCGGCGGCCGGATGATCCGACGGCACCGGCGTCGCTAAAATACTGAACGTATTCTTTAAAGCTGAAACGAAAACAATCATATTTAGATAACGATATTGTGAAAAAATATATTCAGATATGATTTGCATACTTATTCTGTGTGATATTCCCAGCGTATTATTTTCCGGATTGTAAAACGTCAATATTTCATGTTTCGTCTCTTGGATTAGGACGTTGAGCCATACGGAGAGATTGGTTCCGACCATATGCATCAGACCGAATCTCGCAACCACTTTATGTTTATACACTTTCATTTGCTGAAAATATTTTATGATTATTATATTATATTTTAAATTATGTAAAAATTAAATTATGATATGATACCTCATTGTTGAGAAAGATGAAGTACATCTGAATAAATATGAATGCCATCCTCGTCGCTGGAGTTAATGCTAGCAGCACATTGTGACAGTTTGTGTCTGGCTCTAATTCAAAATATTGTCCAAATTCTAAGCCGGAATAAATCATGGATCCGATGCCGAATGCTGAAAAAAAATGAGAAATAAACACATGTTAATTAATTCTGATGATATTGCGCCTCGGGTATAAAAGCAATAGATGGGGTAACGTTCGGAAGTAGATCTCGAAGAATGCCGTTCAGTGGTTAATGGCTCGGAAGTCGTTGCGACGCTGCTTTATCTGGCAGCGTCCCGTACCAGGACGGCGACTTCCATTCTTTACCGAAACTCCGAAGAGAGCTAACAAAGAATAATGTCGTCGCAGTAAATTATCGTGGGGAGGTCGTCTCGTGGGGTGGTTACAGTACATACATCATCCCATTAGATCTATGTGCGAGAAAGTGGAATTCACTTTATTTTTGCACAAAATAAATTCACCGTAATTAACTCGATGAACGAATATTTCATTCGACTTTACCCCGAAAAGATTTCAGCACATTTGAATAGGAATAATTTTATATAGGGCGTTATCTCTCTCGAATCTGGATGATTTTCATTTTGACTTTTTAATAAATAAGTAAATAATAATACGTAATTATATTTAAAATATCGCGTAGAACAGGGGTGAGCAACGCGCGGCCCGCCACACTTTCTCGTGCGGCCCTTTGTAGATTTTACATTTTAACTTTTAAAATCCTTATAATGTCCCGCAGCCTCATTGTACCATAGGCGAAGGGGTATATTTAGGACCGTAAGTTTTTTATTTTTCTCGAATAACTCTTTTAACCTTTTCCACTCTGTGGAAAGAGTGGAAGAGGACCAGACGTATTGGCCTAAAAGAGTTTTTCTCGCTCGCATCTAGTACGATGTACCAAGAGCGATTGAAACGTATACAAGTGACACGTGCCGCGAGAACTTGGCGGTCGGTCTACCGACTGCGTGTCCTCATTCTGCGGCAGGATATCGTCAGATGTGCTTATCATTTACGCGTCATATTAATTACTAGAAAAATCCAAAACAACGACCAAATTTTGAAGCATATGAATTATTAGCATAATAATTATTCTTCGAATAATCCATTTCTTAGAAAAATATCATCAATATTTTGACTTGAAATGCGTGGGGTCTATTTTCCATTATACATATACCCCATTCGGACTATGCGGATGGTTTCAAGCCGCCATGACAGATCGGTTAATTAGTGTTTTATTTCTGTATTTTTTATACGAGGTTTATTTTGTTAATATTGATATAAATTGAGTTCATTATTCAGAGTTAGTATTATCATAAGTTTCTTACATGCAGCCCGCACTACATTTTTAAATTAGTAGCTGTTAAAAAATATTACTCATCCCTGGCGTAGAATATATAGCGGCTAATAAAAACAACAATATTCGCTTCTGTTGAAATATGCGCGATTTTTTTTCTCGCTCGCATCCGGTACTATGTGCTAAGTGCAAGTGCTATTGACACGTGCGGTGAGACATCGCTGAGTGCGCGTGCCATTACGCGTCACATTGATTAGTAAATTAATCTAAAATATCGACCAAATTATGAAGCATATCATAAATAAATATTTTTATTCTTAGAATAACCCATTTTTAAAAGAAAAATTCAAGATATTGATAAAGAATTCATCAATATCTTAAATTGAAATGCTTGGGGTCTATGATAGACCCCCTTCGGATGACTCGGTTGTTTTCGGGACGCCGTGGCTGATCGGTTAAACAGCAAAGCATGATTTAACTCTTATTATTAATGATAAATTAAAGAATAAATAAAGGACCGAATTATTTAATAATATAAAACGCCTTATCACTTTAAATTAAGAAAGCAAAAACTGAAAGCTTGACGAAGATAAATTTGACACGTTCGAAAGATTTTTTTTTGATCAATAAGATGTCTACAGAATCACAAAATGACCCAATTAAATTAGAAACAGTGATTCAGTGCGTATCAGCGACGAGATCAGGTGGATACCAAAGTGGAAGAAACCTAGGTTACTGAATAAGGATATACTTCATCAGAGAAGACTTGTACAGGAAGACACTAGGGGATGATTCCAGATAATTACCGATGAAATAGTATTTTCTACATCTTGTATTTAAAATTTGATTATAGATAAATCTATGCACGATGAACATTTTCATCATTCCCTTGACGATGCATGCTGCAATCCATGGGGAAATTTTGCGCCAGTGTTCTGAAAAAGTGCCGAGTGTTGCCAGATATAAAAATATTTTTTTATAACGTGAAATATATTTAATACGAAAGAGGAATCCAGTGTCTAACTTTATTCTCGCATACCGGCAATAAAACTTATCGTCTTTGGACATAAAAAAGCTTTCATTCTCACCAAATTCACACAAACACCACTCGACCCCCACACAATCAGATATACGAGGGATAAATATTAAAAAAAAAAAAAGTTCCAAACTATCCGGGACATATCGCATTGTGTCACGATTCATATTTTACGATTTTACACGGGGTAAACTTTTATTGCTGACGTTTCAGAAACGAGTAATGAATTCCTGCACACAAATCAGGAGAGAAAAAAACAGCTAATAAACGTCGCAAGACGTGACTAATTAAATAGAAAAAATAATGAATATTATGAATGGCGTGCTTTTAATCAGTGTCGAATGCTGTATACGTCTCGAAATTGTTTAGACAGGGGTTGAATTTCGCATTAAATACGGCAAAATCGTATACAATTCAATTTTCTTTGCCACAATTTCCCCTTTTACATTTTCCTTTCGCCTCGTAAAATTATTTACTTACCCCGCCCGCGGATTCCGGTTGTGCAAAATGAAAAATTATTGCGAATATATATATTTTTTTTTATTATTTTATTCGTTCAATTGTCAGGGGTTCGTTAACGGAGAGCGACACGGTCTGGTAATTCTATTCGATTACACTGGATTGCAACCAATAATTGGCGACGGTGGAAGGCATAACACAAATAATGAGAATGGGGGAAACACCACCGCGATTTCTAAAATAAAATAAAAATAGCAACATTGCAATAAAAACTGTGTACGCAATCAAAAAGGATGTGACGTGAAATGTGAATGAAACAAAAATTAGGGAAAGAAATTTCCATTTGCATTTCCGCTCTATTACGTTGCAGAGAAATTTTAATGAATTTCCATTTTTTTCATCGACTCCCTCGGATTGAAACGCTAATGCCGAGCTGCTGTCGAAAAAGTTTTTCTTGGGATTGACGGTGAATATCTCCGCTTTTCTTTTGTGATAAATTGGAATCCATACCGCGAGCTTTAGATAAAATAATGGAAGAAATTGAATCTTCAAAGAAACAGAAACCGATATTTTCATAAACGAAAAATTTAACATCGTATATATTTTTAAAATAATTATTTAATATTAATACTAACCAACAGCGCCCATTCTGAGATAGAAGCTTCCGTAATGATGTTGTTTAGATCCTGCTACATAAGCGAAACCCAACGAAACCCTCTTCATACCAGACTGGTAATGAGAATCGGTTGCCGTTGACATTTCAGTATCGGTTTGCTTCCTCGACGTTTCAGACTCATCCCCTGAATCGGACGTAGATGACCGAGGCGGAGTCACGACAGGTCGTCCTTCTGAAATGTAATAAAAAAAATATATATATTAAATCTGTAAAAGCAAGCTCAGCACTTTTGGCGAACGTTTTGGCAATAAACAAAAAACGAAATGATTAACGACTTTGTAGGAGAAAGTTCTTAGGCTTAACGACCGCTTCGATAGCTTTAAATGGCGGGCATTATGGACGAGGTCTTAATCTCTCAGCAGTCTCGTGAAACATTATTGGGGGAAATGTATCGGAAGGGAAACGTTACGATGCACGTCTCATTTCAATTATTCAAAAACAGTTCGATCGCAGTATCGATTATTATGATTGCCTTCGAGTTAATTAATATGAATTTTTGGCGTACGCTGTTTGGTACGGGCGAGCCGCGGAAAATTATAATGGGGAAAATCGCGGAAGGCGTTTTCGCTCGCAAAGTTTGCCGGTCGAAAATGAAAAGTTTCGCGATTCGAGAAAGTGGAAACTTTCACGTTGTGTCGGCATTCACTTTGAGTCCGCTTTATTAATATTCAGCGTCGGGAATTGCATATTTCGCTAACCCCCTCCGCGAACAAAGGACGTTAATTACATAAATAAACATAAATTATTAAATTCATGGACGGCGGTCGTGATCGCGGTCGACCTACTCGAGGTGTTGCCGAAAAATTGAACGCAATTTAAAGTGGCGAATCTTCTAGGGATATAATAAATAAATTAGAGTCTTAAAAATTACAAGGATATAACTATATTAAACAATAAAAAATCACGGATTTGCAATGAGGAATTTATTCTAACATATATATTTTTAAATCCGCGAAAACGCGTGTCCCGACTGACCGCAAGTTTAGCTATGACGCGAAAATGCGTCAACGATCAGTAGCGTGTTTTGTTATTACGCGGTAATTTTAGTTTTCATAATATTTTTAATAAGCAATGCGATAAAAAATCATGTAATTATTTAGTATCAGTGACTTTATGATAAATGTATTTATTAATATAATAATATTTAGAAGGATTTTTTTAAAATGAATACTATATTATATTAGGTGGATAAAACAAGTGTGTTTTTTTTTAAACAAATGCAATGTAAAGAAATTCGTAACTAAACGATGATAAACAAATATGATTAGATAATAAATAAATAATTAAAAAAATATATAAATATTTCTACTGGTGATAATAATAGTTAAATATAGTCATTTAAATTCGTATTTTGAGTAAGAGGGGATAGAAAACTTGCAGGAGAGGTGGGAGTTAGATGTTAACCTCTTCGTGCCGATGATAGACTAGTCATGCTATTTGGGACCCCAAGGTTTTGATTAACACTTTAACATCCGCTTACGCCACGTTGGCGTCCTGTTCCAGCTAACCGTTATCTACCGCTATCTACGCATACTTTACCACGTAAGTATCAGGCGTAAGTTTTAGGCGAAATCGTGCGGTCTGTAAAGTTTTAACAAATAAATAAACGGATAGTGGATTTAAAGCAGTTAAATACAGAGTAACATTATAATGATCGTAGTATATGGAGAATCTTTCAGTTCATAAGATGCTAATGTTTTGTCACAAGTTGTTTAACCTAGCCGTGCCTATTTAAGATACCAAGTTTTTGAGTTTTTTCTAGAATTTGTATTTGTCTAAATAAGTCTAAAGAATAAATATTATAAATAATCAATGACCTCTATTGTCCGCAATGACAAAAAAAATAAAAAAAACAATATTCGCCTCTGTTGCCACGGACGCGATGTTTTTTAGCTCGCATCCGGTACGATGTGCCGAATGCGAGTGAAACCGTGATATTGATACGTGCGGCGAAACATCGCCAAATGCATTTACGAATCATATTGATTAGTTAAAAATCCGAAATAACAACCAAATTATGAAGCATTATAATTATTTTTTTAAAAAATGCTTGGGGTCCCTGATAGGCCCCCTTCAGATGATTCGGTTGTTTTCAAGTCGCTGTGACGGATCGGTTAATATACCCTTTGTAATATAGTAGTTTTGACCAGAACTCTTCGAGCCAGAGCTGAACCCAAACTAGAAAAACAGTTATTTTTACCGGAACGAAAACTGGAGCTGAACCGAAAAAAATTTCGGTTTATTTCGGTTCAATACATATTATAATTTTAATTGAGTCGGAACGATACAATAACGGTTCGAAGGTCTGGTTTTATGGTTAAACATCAACAGATACGACGAGTTAGGTTAGAAGTCAATTTTTTAGTTATTTATAAACCACGTATATTTAAGGATTTATAGAAATGTATAGAAAAACTGAACTAAATCTTACATGTATATTTTATAAAAAAATATTGATCAAAAATTCAATTATGGCATTTGATCCAACGAGACGTAAATAAATTATAAATTAAAAAGGCTTGAGACAAGTACATAAAGAAAACATTGAAAATCGTAATTCAGAAGAGACGGAGGATGAAGTTGAAGCGAAGAAAATATCAATTGCATTAGTCCCGGCACTAATCTGATTTCAGTTCGTGCTTTTATTCGAGCACATTTATTATACGTCTGTTTTTCACCATATATATTTTTTTCTCATCTATTCTAGATCAACTAAAAATTTAATTTCAATTAAAGTTCTATTTATTTGATAACAATGGTATCAATAATCGCTATCAAATCATGGGATGTTTGGTGAACCCGCATAAATATTGAGCGGAACCCAGAATTCCATGGCTGAATGGTAAATATTCGGATGTCAAATATTTCCATAGAGATTTTCCATGATATTGTCTTGCACAAAAGCCCTGAGCGTGGAGTACCTGATCTGGAATAATGGGATTTTCGGCACCGGGCCATAATCCATTCGCGAACGACTCAATTATATTAAATACGGAATAATATATTTTGTCATAATTGAATCAGCTATAGTGAGGTGATGAAATGAAAAGATGGGATTAACTTTGTAACGAGTTGGCCTGGCATGAGTTATTTAAATATTGAATAATGTTATATATTATATATTCAATTGAAAATAAATAAATTATACTAAGCTAGTATTGGAATTTGATTGGCGATGAAGCGAAGACGCTTAGCTGACAAATATCATTTGCCATCTCATATCCGAGAGAACGACGCCGAGAATCTCCGCTATGGGAGATGCGGAATTCCGGCGATAAAAGGTAGACGAGAGGAATAGTGAGAAAATGGAAATTGGAAACGAATTTGCCTATAAGCGGCGCCATTATTAAATTCCAAATTTCAACATTTAGTTGAGCAAACACGGGTCAAGCTTTCGAGAAAGCTCCGTGGAAGTTTGGATTGTGGCGCATGCTCGAGTGGTCTCCAATGGAGAGGAGAGCACTCGAAGCTTTCGAGAATAAATTACAATGGCGGTCGTTGTTTATTTACACTGAGCTCCTCTTCCACTCTCGAACCACTAGGTGGAATAAAAGAGAGCAATTAATTACGTCGGTGGTGCTGTGTAATCAGATTTTTTCCCGGGGCTTTCCCCTCGTTCGGGTGTGAACGTCGTTCATCACTCATCCGACAGCAGGAGATCAAAAATATATTTTTCGTTTTAGAAAAAAAAAATACACTACGACATCTCATGAATTACACAAAACTTGGAAATCGCAGATTAATATATACGATTGTTTTCGCCATGTCATGATGGCGAAATAAATAGAAACGTTACTGAATTATTCATCATACATAAAATAAAATTCGCAATCAAAAAAAATATCTAACCAACAATGGAAATACGAAGAAAAATTTTATAATAGGTTGGACACTCCTGCTTTACTCCTTAATTTAAAGACAGTGTCAAAAATTCTTGCGCTTAAGAAGAGCTTTCACGAAAACGTCTCTCGGATAATAAAGACTGGAGCTAGGGATTAAGCCGTTCATTCCAAATATACCCAAATTTTAACCAAATAATCTCGCGATATATTTTTTTATTATAATTTTATATCCTCAGAATAAAGAAACAGAGAAAATGTTATACAAGCATTCAAAATAAAATACTACGTTAATCATAAGTCATCTAACCAGTGTCATGGCTTGTAGTTAGAAATTGGTATACGATAGATTAACCTTCCGGCGAAATCTATAAATTCTTAGTAATCCTCTATGACAGTGGTCAGGGGGGATGATCATGTGAGTGAGAGATTCATTACCCAGCATATTTAACCCTTTAATTGAAATGATGGGTGAAAACTGTCAATTTACCACACCTATTAGCGTCCTTGAAGCTTTATATAAAACGTATTTGGATAGAAATGTGTTCATTCATTTAATGGAAATATGTAGAACCCACAGTTCGTGGTAACTTCGGTAAATTTCTCTAGCGATTAAAGGATTAAACAAATCAATCAAACATTTAAATAGGTAGTTGGCGTTTTTAATTAAATATAATACCATTTATCCATCGTCAAATAAATAAATAGAGAGGTACCCGAATACAATGTCGTTTTTGGTATCTAATCTGTACAGGTTCGAATGTGATAAGAATTAATAGAATTTAAGGAAAATGGAAAAGGAAACAGTGACTTTCTAAAGGTCAGGTACCACTGGCAGCGCAGAAACTGAACCTTACAGTTAAAAAGGTTCCTTTGTCTTTATGGTGGGATTGTAAAGGGATTATTCATCAAAAAAAATCTTAAATATTGCAAGACAATAGCGTCTGGGTTTTATTGTGATAAGCTGGAAGGATTAACAGAATTCTTGGAAAAAGACCCAGAATATTCAATAGAAAAAACATATTTTTTACACATTACGAAATTTGGTGAAATTACTTGAACTTTAAAATTTACTGAATAGTTAATGCACAAGAAAATATATCTTATAACAGGGGTCACCAAACATTTTGTAAACGGGCCGAATTGATTTTATATAAAAGATGGTGTGAATATGGTCTTTTGAATGCTGAATTTTGAATATTTATATAGAAGGCTTGTGTGAAATTTCAAGGTCATTAGCCGTTGGGCCACAACAGTTGTTTTTATAGCTCAAAATGTTGACGACCGTCATAAAAAAAGGAGCACGATTACGATATAACAGCAGTAAGAATTTATTCAACTAAGTACCCTAACGATAAGAAAATATTTGAAAAAAAACAAAACCTTTATAACAGTGTATTAAATAAATAAATTCTTAAATGATGTTTATTTTGCAGTAATTTTAAACATTAAACAATTGCCGACAAAAGTCGGCAATTAATAAACACAATCATTCTTGTAAAAGAGCCAGAAGTATTTAGAATAAATGATTTTACACTTGCCGTATATGCCCAAAATCTTCTCAAGGTCTGATTGTGGGCATATCTTCTCAGGGTATTGTTAAAACTATCATATATCTAACCAAAAAACAAAACATTGTAAAAGTTACAGCCGATCCTTCGCGTAGTGCCGGCTAGCGTGGAATATGCGCGCCCCGGACATACACAGAAACGCTTTTGACGTGGAATCCACGATCCCCGTCGGCAATGAGTTAACACGATAACGCGAGACCATAAATAGATCAACTTGGGATAAATAAACGGAATACAAATCGAATGTCACTACTTCTTGCTCTATCGAATTACCATTTATTTAGATCAATGCAGCATTTTTTATCCAACCAAAATTTTAAGAATATCCAAAAAGTGAATAAGAGTCTCGTTGTCTATTTTTAATCCAAATCAAAAGATTTTTAATGCAAATGAATAATAATAATACTAGAAAGATGTAAAAAAAAGGTGTAACTGTCAAGGGAGAATTTATAATTAATAATTTATTTATTTAGTAAGTTTTTTTATGACATTTTTCTTGTAATTTTAGGATATCTCGGGGAGGATAAATATAGAGTTTAAACTCCCAGATTCAGAATATCCTATTTGATAGATACTCACTGTTAGCTTTATTAGCTGCAGCCACCGATTTGGAGCGATCCCTCAGCAAAGCTGCATACATGTAGAGTAGAAACACCATGCTGCCAATGTACAGGTACAAGTAGAAGCCCTGGATAAAAAAATAATATTTAGTAGAAACACGTGAGAGTTGAAAATGTCTGCAAGCGACACATACCTCGTAAAAGGACGGCGGAATATATGTGGAGATGACCTCGGCCATGGGGAAGGCGATGCCCATAACCACGAGCAGCTTCCCATAGAGGGCCGACAGGGTATCGGCCAGGGCGTCCCCCCTAGAAAAGACGAAACACCATTACTCTTTGTTTTGTTTTAAGCTACCTTAATGGATCTATTCATCTCCGACGCGAGCATTTTTTTGCATTTACGCCAGTTTGTATTATAATTCAATTGTTTGCGGATTACAGACACGTGCCGAGGCTGTCATAAAGACGCACCTGACGTGTTCCACGTGACTCTCTTTTTATACACAAGCTGGAATTAAATTAGAGCATAAAACCTCTCTCGAGCTCTGCAAAATGGCGTAATAAAATTTTTGCAGAGATTGGATTTGACATTAATCAGCGAAAATCCGAAAAGGGCGGAGCTCTACAAATGGGTAGCGGGTCTGCGACATTGTGCGGGTTGAAATCGAATCGGTATCGATTTATGATGAATCAGATTGGCATCGATTTATTTATTGGAATGTCAGGTATTGTATGTTTGCAAGTCGAAAAGGGTATCGACATTTCCCGTCGAGTGAAAACGCTGTTCGCCCTTACAAAGTGAAATAGATTGAGTTCGATTGTAGACAGTATCATTTTTCAGATCGGAAAGCTGGATTTCCATCATCAGGTGGTTTGGCCCGGGTATCGGACGACCCCGAAGGGCCAGATCGGTTTGCAAAAGATATTAATCTTTGTTACGGATACAGCCAGCGAAAAATTTATGCGCTAACAGAAAAGGGTTAACGGTCCGCGCCGCAAAACCGTTGAGAAAACATTCAAATTCGAAAAAGGGCAGATATATCAATACGTCATCGCAACGCGAGGCTGTATTTTATCGAAATTTGACAATGTCCGGAGGGTGTGTCTACCCTTCGGTTCGGAGAGGGAAGTCGATCAACCACCTGGTGGTCGATTAATCAGGGAATGCGGGCTTTTGAGCCGATGTTTTAGATGATAAGCTGATACGGCTAGTCATCACCGAGTGTGCGTGTCATTTACGCGTCATATTAACACATTGTCTACGGGGCGAATCGCGGCCAAACTTGCGCTGGGGCGGGGCGCATTAGCCGAAATTTGGTGATACGTCGTCTTTTACAAAAAAAATCATAACTCTTTTATTAATCAAGATATTGAGCTGAAAATTAAATTACTTGAACTTCAACATTTGCTGGATAGTTAATGTAAAAAAAAAAATTAAATCCTAAAGCAGGAGTCACTAAACATTTTGGGAACGGGCGTAATTGATTTTGTCGGCTAGCGTGTGTTATACCCGCCCCGGACATACACAAATACGCTTTTGACGTGGAATCCACGTACCCCGTAAGCAATGTGTTAATTAGTAAAAAAATCCAAAATATCGACCAAAGTATAAAGCATATCATGAATAACTATTTTTATTCTTAGAATAATCCATTTTTTTTTTTAATTGTCAAGATATTGAAGAAGAATTCATCAAACTTGGCTGGATATGATTGGGCTCTCTGATAAACCCCCTTCGGACGACTCGGTTGTTTTCGAGCCGTTACGGTGGGTTAATGGGTTAAGTAATGCGCGATATTGTAAATTAATATTTCTCATAAAAGAGAAGATACAACTCTAAAGCGGAGGATGTATTAACAATTAAGAAAGGCTAATTCGATAATGAACATCTCTTTATCTGCAATATACAACCGTACTTTCAAAACTTTTTTCTTTTTTACCTTTCAAGACTATAAAAGGTCTTGAAAGATCATAAAGGAATTATACCACAAGAAAATTGGCATAACAATAAGGAAAACTTATTTTTTAATTAAGTCAAAACTTTTATCATTAAACACCTCCTCATTTTAATCGAAGAAGTAATCAATCAATTTTCCTCTAAAAAAATAATTGGAAGCGATAAATTCATAATGTAAATGCAGAAAATATAGAATATATAATTAAAAAATATCACTTAATCTTAAAATAAAATTATACAAATAAAAAAAAGGAGTATTATAGTGAAAAGGTCTTAAAACCAAAAAAGTAAAATTTTTAATATGAATGTGGCGTTATAAATATATTTATTTCTTTTTAAATCGTGCTCTAGGTTTTTAACCCTTTGTAAAAAAAATAAACATAGTACTTAGATATAATTTGCATAGAACATTGTTAATTTACATAAAATTTAGCATATGTTAATTAAACAATTATGCTATTATTTAAATTCATTACGTTTTCAACAGTTTCCTGAATTTCCCGAACAAATGGCAATCGCCTGGAAGAGACGGCCATCGAACACTGAGCACTCGCTCACCTGAAAATTGATTGCGTTACATTATGCTCTACGTCCAGGCAAGGAAAATTTAATTATAATTATAAAGAGCCAACTCACTTTTAATTATATATTAATTAAGACGAAATTGAACGGTGGAAAAAATCGGGAGGAGAGCACGATTTTTCCAGCGGAATTTTCAGCTCGCTCCGAAACAAAGAGTGGGATTTATAGGTTGTTAACGTCGGTCTACTCCTCTAGGCACTCACCTATATGTATAGTCACGAAAGGGATTACGCTAAGATGGGACGACCCTGTAATCCTAAAATCTCATTGATTGCCCGGCCCGGGCGTAGAGAATTCAAATATTTATGCGAAAAGTTAAGCCATTAAAATGGGAATTTGCAAATTAACGCCTTACATGTGCGTTATTATTGTTATTATTTATTTCGATAATATATTGTTTTATTGCAATCGTAAAACCCTCTCAGTACATTGAAGATTTTATTAGGAAAGCTACGTAATAAAACCTGAATGAAAAGCCCTAGTTTTTCTTTAGGTAAACACGATGCTTTGGGATTTTCAGCGTAGTTTCACATATAGGGTGACTCGATGCAAATTTAAAAGTTAGATACGCGAGAAATGCTTGGCAGGCATATCAGGTATACGCGGGAATTTCTTCTCCGCGAATAAAAGACGGACACATTTTTTCTGCGTTATTAACTAAAAGGTAGTCGCTCTGCCGGATTCACTTTGCACGCTTTACGACACAAGTGGTGTGGCAAATCGCGCCATTTATTTTTAGTCTGCCATTTTCGGGAGGATACGTGCGACCCGAGCTAACTCGGGACACCATTCCTATGAATGATTTATGCCCGACGAACACCATCGGATGGCGTCTGCTCTTAGGACGCTTTTGTTGGGCGCGCTCCTTCTGTGTTTTTGTCACTCGGTCCACCGCCACCGCCGCTAGGGACTTTGATGGTCCTGCGGTGTATTGGGGCCAGGGGGAGGCGAGCGAATTTTCCCGGGGCTGGGAAATGGAGTCGATAAGTTCAGAGACCTCTGGCTCCCCCCCCCCCTCCATGGCAGAAAAATTTTCACGCACTCATGTATGCGAGCGTGGAGAGAGCTCACGCGTCTAACAAAATGGAATTGAATTATAAAAATATTTTATGGGATTTCAGAGGAAATACATTATACAAAGAAGGGTGTAATGTACCTGTTGAATATAAATATAAATTTATTTTGTAAATACATATACAGTTAAGTCCCTTTGAATTAAATTGGTAAATTACTCTTGTCAATCTCACCCAAATTCTGAATAAGATGAATTGATGTTTTTTCATAGAATTTTCAATACATTGATTTCATTATATGCGGCAACAATATACTATCTAAAGAGTAAGACAGGGTATTACATGAATTTTCACGGATATGTCATTTTCTTCTGATGATAATTCTCTAACCATTGAAATTTGGCTTGAATTTTTTGGGACTCTATTTCCATCGAACAAGGTCCCAGTCTCTCACGTCAAGCAATAGCCTCTCCTTAAATAGCACCTTTTGTTCAATGATATTATTTAATGAATTAAGTTCTCGTGAGAATCATTCTATTTTCTATTCATTATAATCAAAAATAATGTTGAAAAACTCCGGAAATGAAAATCATGTTCCAGCAATCTTCAGTGAACTGTCTTTGAACCGTTGAAAATGATTTTCAATATCATGGCTAAGATTTAAATGTGAACTTCCCCAGTTAAAAAACGTTTAGAGTAAACCCTCCTATAGCGCTCCCTGATATAAAGCGACGTGCGTAACAATCCCTACCATAGTACTCTATTTTATAGCGCCGTTTTTTACAAAACGCATAATTTTGAACACAATGAAAAATTGTTTGCTGTATTTAATTCTTTCAGTTTACTAAATACAATTAAAAACCTAACACCAAATTTTGGATGGGTGACTAGTCTTCTATATGGCGGGTTTTTTTATTGGCGCTATAGGACGTTGATTGTAATATTTAGAATTACTGCGACCTATTTATACCTGGGCATTGAAAAAAAGCAACGCATAAAATCATGCTAGGGCTTATTTTTGGTTAGGTCTTATTTAGGGGGTAAATACGACATCTTTCGAAGAAGAATCTTTTGTAAAAACTTATCCTTAGCTTTTTTATATTTTGACTCCGTACTTTCCTGCAATACAATATATATCATGATCATTTTCCAGCCACGAGAGACTCACTCGCCTAGGATTTAGGCCTTACCGGACTCTCGAATAGTAGTGGAGGCCAAGGGTCTCGGTCTCACATTGGCGTGAAGACTATCTTTTTACATACAAACCGTGGTGGCCTAATCTATCTCGGAATGCGGTTTTTTGAAAAGTTTTCTTTTCTTGGGCATTGCCCACTGAGCTTCTCCTGTGTCTAAGCAAGTCGGCATTCCCTCTCATCTCCTCTAAGCATTCCGATAGATACAATCTATCAATTAACTAATAGTAGAAGATGTAAATACCCCTATCATGACTTTTGCACATTACGCACTTACGCCCGTATAAAACGCAGTCCTTTAAATTTATAATCGATAACAAGTTTAACAGCTTAACGACACCCCAAGCACACTCAAGACAGCTAATAAGATTACCCCGAACACACACTGCACACATTACACATTGACGGCATAATGTCTAAGCTGATTGTTTTTAATGTCACTTAAGTCACTTTGGGACGGGGAGGCTGGCTGAGATTCGGCCGGAATTTACGAGCTGCACAAACCCGCCGGTTCGATAATGAAATTATAGATGCAAGCGACGGTGGATCGCTCCATGTTGTTTCCAATTTATTTACCACCCCTCGCACGGAGAAGATATAGTGGTGTGCATTACAGAAACCATAACTCGTGTCTGTGCAATTGTGATAAGTGGATTGTTCGGTGATGGCGTCCATAACCCACATATCCATAAGGGGGAATATGTGACCATTAGCTCTGATTGCAATTAATATACATTGAAACATACGAGGGCGTTATGATGATTTGTTAACGGCGTGACCTTGATTGCACTTGAGATACGAGTGCATTTTCCGAAGGAAATCTTTATCATGCGCTCATGTTTATGAGAGCCATATGTTTATGTAACCCACATCCATCTGTTGTGGTGGAATGGGGGGCAGGAGGGCAAAGCTGAGTGCGTGTTGAACGCGTGGGAACAAAAAAAAATCATCCCGACCCAAGATACTCACGCTCCAATGGCATGGACCTGCTGGGCCTGCGCTGCTCTCGATGGACGTCGTACCGGTGGTGGGGGCGGGAAATGGACGCTGTGGTAGAGGGCAGGTGGGAACGATATCATCGGCGGCGTCGGCAACCTGTAACAAACGAATCCATGTAAAATCAACGATATTTGACAATGCCATAAACATACAAACATAATTAATTGGGTCGCCATGACAGATGACATGGCGGTACAGAGATCGCTGCACACTATTCAAACTGATTAACATAATTTCGACTAATTATCACGATCAGTTCTACGAGTCATGCAGGTTCAACGCGTCATTTAATTTTGTAAATCATGTTTTGCAAATTGCATCAGTGGTGCAATTTCCGCATTAAATCCCGAAGGGGTTGCAACAACCGTTTAACGAAAAATCATTTTCCAATTATTGATAAATATTTTTTTTATTTATGATGCTGCGGTTGTATTTCTCTGTCCATCTTCGCCAGTATTCCTGACATAAACTAATCGTCTTTTAATACTAGCACTTATAGATAAACTAGACCACACAAAAATGCAGTAATTATGCAAGTTAAACGAGCAATTAATACATTTATGCTCAGTTATATGTTTTTATAATTTAAATCAGTAATGCGCTAAAACGCTGCTGAATAAAACACAGTTCCAAGACCCGAAACTCATTTCGTATTCTGGAGAGGTCAACTTTATGGACCACATATTGAACCCGGGTCCGACCCGTTGCGACGACGATGTTAACAGCCTGGACAAACTACTAATCTTCATAAATAACGAAGGCTTTGCGGCGGTTCTTTTTATCGAGATGGCCTCAACAATCCTCAGCAGACCCTTATTACCGACTGTTTCCATGTCGTATAACTAAATACGTGCGAATCACGCTCGCAAATCGAACATTTTTTTTATATAACAAAAAAACCTGACCATCTCTAATAAAAATTTATAGCGTGGTGTTAGCCATTGTGAGAAATACAAGGCACCTTTGACCCAGACCAATAAATTCTCTCCGGTCTCTATCGTCCCCGGTTTTTATCTTGAACAGCCATTAAAAAGATTTATTTGCTGATAGCGTAGAAAACCCCCGATAAAAAAGCCGACAATCTCGGTAAAAGCAATGACTTCATTAAAAAAGTTTGACAAATAACACGCAACAAAACAGTTTGTTGTTCGATGGGATAGCGTCAGGAATTCTTTGATGCTTTGAAGATTTATTAGCGTCGCTCTTTGTTTAGGCGTCGGTATACAAAACCGCCTTTGAATAACCCTTGAACTGTTGCCTTCCATAGAAATTCCGCAGGTGAACTTGCAATTCTTCGGGATGAAATTAGTGAGACGGCTATTGTATGTGTACGGTGATAAATTCTAAGGCCGATTACTATGCGAAACACTCTAGAACAGTGCTTCCCAAATTATGGGCCGCGGCCCTCTGGGGGGTGGCAGGATTCCTCGCGGGGCCGCGAAAAAAATCAGTACAAAGTACAAATATTCATTTAGAAATATTTTCCCACATAGCATATTTAGGAATTTATATGTTTGTGATCTGTTAATAATAACAACAACAATAAACAACATTAATCCTTCAAAACTCTTCATAAAATAAATAAATAATGAATAAAATAATAATGAATCATCAAAATAGTCAATTATTTCTGGTCTTGTGCACAGAGATATTCAGTGCACGGGTTTACTGTATCATAGTGAAGTACGATCGCTATCTCGCGGAAAGGTTTTAAAACGATTTTGTGCTGAATATAAATATGTGTACACCTATCCCTCGATTTACACGGAACTTTTTTTACACGTTTTCGCTTTTACGCGGTTTAAAAAAAGTTGAAAATAAATGTTGAAAATAATCAATAATAATAATTTTATTTGTTCGTGCGCCCACTGTAGGTATGCATTACACTGTAGGTGTGCATTCCACTGTAGGTGTGCATTCCACTGTAGGTATGCATTCCACTGTAGGTGTGCATTCCACTGTATGTATGCATTCCACTGTAGGTGTGCATTCCACTGTAGGAGTGCATTCCACTGTAGGTATGCATTCCACTGTAGGTGTGCAGAAAGGCCTTAATGATTTAGATAGAGGACGAAACACAAAGACGGATGCCAATTGATACCAACGCTATTACAAATAAAGCATTGCGGATTTACGAAAAAATTAAAGAGAAGTTACCATCCTCTTTATCTGAAAAGAAGCAAGCTTTCACAGCAAGTCATGCTTGGTTCGAAGATTCAAATCAAGACACTCTCTACATAGGTGAACTGGCATCTGGCGATATAGATGCAGCGCAACCAATATCAACAAAATTTGCTGAAATTTTGCCATCAATTCAAATACTCCTAATCTGAGTTTTCAATGCTGATGAGTAAAGGGTTATTTTGGAAAAGTAAGGTTTAATTAAATAAAGAATATAATTTTATTTTAAAGAATAATTTTGTATTTATGTATTTTAAAAAAAATCAAATTATGCGTTTTGTGTACTTTTCGATTTTACGGTTTTACATTGAAAAAATATACAATTTCGATTTCTACGTTTTTCTCATAAAACCTATCTACCGTGTAAAATCGAGGATAGGTGTAATATTATAATTGTAATAATATTATTGGCAAATAATCTTAATAAAACTATAAAATATTTTTTTTTGTGGGCGGGGCGGGAATTCATCTTTCAGATTTAGGGGGCCGTGACATGAAAGTAATTGGGAAGCACTGCTCTATAACACAGCACGTATTTTAAGCATGTCATAAAAAATTATAAGATTTTACTTGATATATAGCATTTTTAAATTATACATAACTATACAATATTATACTATGATTATACAAATCATAGCAATGAATTTTGAATAAAATCGACAATGAATATCGTCTTGGTTTCGTCAATTGTTTGCTGTAAAGATCATGTCAGAGTCTGTTCCATGTGTCATTCTAATCGATTCATTCGAAACACAAAGGATTCAATAATATAACTAAATATATCGTAGAAGTGGTAAGAAGATAAAAAATGCATACAGGTTAAACTAAATTATTCATATGTCCGAAGAACATGTGCATGATTCCCATTATGAAAGACTATAGCGCAGTGGTTTCCCGTTGAATTCTGCACCGCAGTATATTTTTATACTGAAGAGCTGTTGTCCTCGTCCAGCTTATATTTTGATATTTTTTTGTGATGTGTGAAATTGAGGTCGTCAGCCTCCATCTCACTCAGAATTCTTCGGAATGGTCAACCATTTAAATACTATCTGCACTCAGCAGCCATTAACTTGACAACATCAATCTCATTGGTTACCTTCTTCATGAGTCGACACACTCATGTCTGATAATCATGACTATTCTTGACCCGTATCTCCTTGATTGTGACTCTCCAGGATTCTCTGCATTTAGCACTCGTGGCGGTCTCCACTTAGTTGATCCCGAGGATGGGAGCTTTACCCTTTTCACAGCGTCCTTGTACGATACCATGCGAGCTTCTGCAAGCTATCGTTTCTTTTAGCGAGATCCATTATCGAATATCGAAGGATTCTCTTGAGACACAGATGAGAGTCTGTTATCTTTTTTGTGTCTCATTTTTTCCAGGATAGACACGTTTGAGCGTTTAGCGGTCCATGGTATTCTTAGTAGGCATTGCCAGCACCACATTTCAAAGGGATCAATTTTTTTCTCATTTCTAAATTAAGATTCTACCCACGAAGAAAGCGCAAACTTAACAGAGAGCTTTGGAGTTACTCGTAAATTCATAGCTGGACATTCACGTTTCATATACTTTTCTATTTTGTGCGATCTTAAGGTTCCAGAGCCAGAAGATGACTTCCGTATCGATCATCTCATAGGCCTTAGTGTACGCCTTTGATGCTTCTTGATCACCAGCAGAGAACGCGTGAGTTGTTGACAAGGATCATCACTTTGTTATAGAAATAGTTTACATATTACAACCGATCCGTGACGGCAGCTCGAAACCAACCGAGTCGTCCGAAGGGGGTCTATTATAATATAAATATACCCCAAACATTTCGAGTCAAGATTTTAATGAAATCCTTATAAATATCTTGCCTTATTTAAAATATAAATATTATTCTAAGAATACAAATTGTTATTTATGATATGCTTCAAAAGTTGGTCGATATTTTGTTATATTTTTCTACTAATCAAAATGACGCGTAAATCAAATGCACACTTGGCGATGTCTCGCCGCAGAACTTGTGGTTCCAAATATACCCCATCGGCACGGCTAGGATAACTCTCTAAAGATTATCTTCATGTTGTCTGATATTTTAGTTTTCATACAAATTTCTTCGCTGAGCATTAATTGCCATAGACTGATATCGAGAATAACTCATCACACTGAGTCATCATCATCATCATCATCATTTGCCAGCCACAAAGGCTCTCACTCGTTGAGGGCATGGGCCTTACCAAACTCTCGCATGGTAGTCGAGGCCAAAGGAACCTGATTCTCACACGTGACGTGAGGGCTCCCCTTTCGTGACCATACCTCGAGGACCCGAGCCGTCTCGGTATACGGTTTTTTGTAAAGAGTTTACCTTTCTTGGCCATTGCTGGCATTGGACGTACATCTTCTACCATGTTGGTATCGGATTCTCGACTGTGTTCAAGCAAGTAGGAGTATTACTAGATATATCCATCTAATACCTCTCGGTTCAGTTATATTGAAATGTTTTCTCTTAAAATATCGATGAGGTTACTGAATATTATCCATCATAATTTTATTTAAGGTTAGATAACGTGGACTTGGAGGTTTTTAACTATTTTTTTTAGCTTGCCCATGATCTATGAAGTCGAGACGTCATGCATCGAACGATATGTATGATGAAGTTCGATATGGTATGAGAAGATTTAAATATACGTCTTTTTCAACTTATTTAGGAACTTTTAAAATATATTTAGGAACCTCAAACAATGTCTAGTTTAAAAGTTTCAAAAAGGCAGAGATAACTTCAACAACGACGAGCAGGTGAATAAAATCTATTATCATCAGAAATTAATTTGAATGAGTGGATTTGGTATCAAAATGCATTTTTTTAGAGTCGATAGACTTCTTACAGTGCCGATATCGAGTATGTGTGTGTTTGCGCACGAGTGTGCGTTCATATTCTAACGCATCCGTATTTTAGATACATCAATCGTTTCTTGGAAATGGATTTAATTACTTTAACACAATCCAATTACGAAAGTATTTCAACTCAAACAACTTATCCGATTGCCTTTGGAGCGCGTTTGACAAAAGCTCGAAATTCCCACGATATTCCAACGTATTTCCTCCAATTTCATTCACACACAGCTCGGATGTACACAGCATGGCTTGTTGGTATTGCTTGGAATTGTTTCAGCAAACAACACTTTGAAGTGTTCATCGCTTGTAATAGCACACCGAACGCGAAAAACTTGAATAAAGCTAAGTCTCCCGGCTTATTTCCCATGTCGAGACATTGAAAACGTCTCATTACTACATTTTATTGTACAATATTCTGCCATTTTCCAGATACAATTTTCAGACGTAAACAATTTGTTTATATTGCTGTTAAAATTGAATCAAATCTGAATGGGTCTGCGTTTTGAGTTACAACAAATATATGCGAAAGACGTTGTTATATTATTTTGCCTTCCCCAATACGATCTTATCATCCTTGATCGATCGCTCAAGTTCACCACACATCTTTTCATGGCCGTAAATAAACTGAGGAAATCGTTAATTGCGGGTTGTGCGGGCTACCACCAAATGTACATCAAGTTCAGAGGTACTCAACCTTATACATCATTTATATTCTGGTATCATAACATATTATAGTATTACGGATTCTATGGGATTAGCAGTCATTTGCAGGAAATTTAAGCGCAGCTTTCGCTTCCGCGAAGCTGTCATAAAAGTTTGGCCACCGCTAGCACAAGACACAGACAGACACATGTACTGACATATCGATCCCCAAATAAACGCCCCAGTGTTTTGCCCCGGGTGGGTTAAACGAGCAGAAGAGATGTACCGAACCGAACCAATCTTCGGCACGTCTATACAAATGGACTAAATAAATATTTAACCCCGAAATAAAGACGAAGTGAATGAACCTGAAGAATTAGACATATTTTAAAGAAGAAAGGAAATTAACACATCACTTTGAAACGAACGACTTCCTGGCGATGTCCTCCGAAATGTTTTCTGGGGATTACAATTAACATCAATTCGGACGATGTCGTAACATGGAAAAGAATAATTATTAGGATTGACGTTCCGAATTAATTTCGTAAATGGATGCCGTTTTTATAAGATAAAATTTTTATTTTTTTGTGAATATGCCAGGCATCACACATCATCTCGTGAAAAAAATATATTAAAAATATTCAATGGAGCGAGTGGAATTGATTTAGTACTTGACGGTGATAAATCATATGGCACTGACAGCTAATCTGATGTCAAAAAAAAAGCGTATCATCGTGACTTTTCGTTATTTGAGATCAAAAATAATATACAGCATCCCTAGAATTGTGCGGTTTTACTTTTACGCGGTAATATTTTTACCAAAATTTGTGGAAAAAATACTGAAAACTCTGCAATCAGTTTTTATTACTAATGTAACTTTGATTGAAGAACAAATAATTAAACGACTAGTGGATTAAAATCAGTTAAATACAAAGTAACATTGTAAAAATCGTAGTATAATAATATGGAGAATCTTTCAGTTCATAAGATGACAATGTTTTGTCACAAGTTGACATAATGTCACAATGAGGAGTTATTTGTTAACGAAGCTAGAGATAAATTAATTTGTAACTGAAACAAACGAACCAAAACTAGAAAAGCTGTTGACAGATATTCGAATTTTACCGAGATATCAAACAAAATTACAGTAAAATACTGTTTTTATGATATTGAGTCGCGTAAATTGTATGTAATTAGCGGGAAAACGTGAATTCCGGGCACATAAAAACGGAGTTTCGCTGTAATTTCATTAATATTTAAGAAACTTCAATAGTACAATAGATTTTATTAAGAAATAGTAATAAACTTCATAAGGATAGATCCAGGAAAAATAGTAATAATTTATTCTTTTCTGTAATATTGCGTAAAAGTCATTATTCAGGTTTTCAAAAAAATATAGCGAAGATGGATGCTGAACCTGAACGAATCTTACACATCAAAACATGTGAACTTTAAAATATTCGATAGACAATAAAAAAAATACGGTTCTCGAAATTAAATAACCTCGATTTTCGCGAATAATTATTTTCTGAAATCTAGTTTCAGTTTTGGTATGCGTTTTAGATGCGATCAAAGAAAAATATTATTACGTAATTAGTCATATATGTTAATCTGTGTCTAGAGGCATCTTTCATCGCTTGGAAAACAATACAAATGTTTACGTTAATACGCGTCGCTAATAACCGCAGAAAGTTTTCGCATAAACTTTCAAAAGCTCACGTTTGCAACGGCAAACCTGCGAAAATTATGTTTGTGTAGGATAATTTTATTCCTCGAGTTGGCTGTAAACTTTTGTTTACAATGGCTGTCGAGCGAATAATAAATATATCTATATATATATTTTAAGACGAGACATTGTTAAATTTTAATCGTGTACCTGAGCGGAGATTCGATGTGGACATGATGAGTCGAGCACGATGGAGCGGTTCCATGCGTTTCGCTTACGTCGATCGGGCTACTTCTTCGGCTGAGGGTTTCCGGAGACACCAGCGCTGGATTCGCAGAGGCTGGACTCGGCAAGGGGGCTTCAGCTCCGGGGGTCGTGCCCCCAATTCCTCCGATCGAACCGCCGGCGGCCCGCGAAGTCGATCCCCCGCTCAGGTTGTTGCTCGGAATGGAAAAGCAACTGCAAGAAAAATGAGAAAAAAATCATTAACTATTATGATTTTGTGGTGGAGATCAGAATTGGATTAACGAGTTCGGTTATTAGCATGGGATCGGTAGAAGCCGTTTGTGTCTTTCGGCTCGTTAGGCGTAATGCGATCGGTAGTACCGGAGGATCAGTCTCCCCTATTTGCTCCTCGTCCTGGTGGGGAGTATGCCTCCAGGGTTGTTTAGCATGCAGGTGAGATAATTACTCTCCATAAAATGAAATAATGTCGAAAGCAGTGGGTGTCGCTCTTCGTGTTGGGGCAATTGTCATACTGAAGTAATTACACGCATACAGCACGGGATTCTGTGCGAAACTCTCTCGGAATATAAAGAAGTATTATTTATTAATTTATTAATTGCAGTGGATAGATTGCATAACAGAAAGATTTTAGAGCGTCTCAAAGTCTCTCACATTAATATTCCCCCCAGTGACAAAACATGACACTGGTTCATTTTTAACACTTATGAGCCGCAACGTTTTACATCACACCTAGCCTGTGGGTTGCATGTTTCATGTGATGATAATCCAAGCTAACATGCACGTGTATCCATCTGTGGTCAAATAGTAGAATTATATTGTGCATCGTCATCAGAAAATAGCCGCTATATATTTCACGCCAAAGGCGTGTTCGGCTCATAACGCTTACATAAAATCACGCCAAAAGGCGGAACGGCTCATAAAGTGTTAATATAACTCAGTTGGATTGAAATATATATTATTTATTTTATAATTATCTATTCAATGCAGGATAGATGGCATAAAATGCATTAATTCTAACGCGCCAACCTACATAAATATTTTTATAAAAGATGTGGATGTAATAGGTATCTTCCTCTTACATACCTCCTGGCCAGTGTTAGAAAAAATCCCTGTATTCATAGTTTTCGTCGGGCTACCAACTACGACTACTGTTTATCCGACTACCAACTTAGCTCAGTCGCGGTTAATTTACATTATCGAAATAATATGCATGATACCGGTTACATTATATTGAAATACAAACACAATCAATTATTTATTATACTTAAAATAATTTTCTATCAATTAACTTGCTCACAAGTTAGATCAATTTTGTTCTCAAAAGAGCACAAGAATTTTTTTATTTTTTTTAAATATGCAGATGAAACAGATGTGTCGTAAATACGTAGTATAGGTGTTTGGAGAAAGAAGCGATGCAGACTCTCATACATATGTGATGATATACAAACGAGTTTCTTTCTGTTTTTGACTGAGCAATTTTTAAAAGGGACGCAGGATATCCCCCGGGATATTCAATGCCCTTTTTGACACATTGCAGATGCAAATCTGCAGATTTATTGCTGACGCGTGCTGCAAAAAAGCACGCAGAACAAAAACCCTGTATTAAATTAATAAATAATAATATTTGGTGAGTTTGGGGAAATTTTAAGGGCCGGTTTTTGGGCCTGCTATGGATATTGGTCCGGTTTACCCGGTTCGGTTGTATTGATTGAATAATTAGATTCCAGCGTTGTCCATGGGGTTGGCGAGGTGTGACTGGGTTCAAAAAGTGTGCCGAAATATTCGCGTTGCACTCTCCCCCCTGGCCCCTCCCCCTCGCGGAGCGGTCGGCGTATGGATCGAGACGTGGGGCGCAGTCGCACGCTCTCAGCATCCGAACCCCCCTCCCTCCCTGCCTCCCTCCCCCACCTGCAGCCCATCGTGAGCCATCCCTTAGCCCTTCGCCTCCCACTCCAATAAGCTTGGCTTACACGCACAATTGCTAGCCAAAATATGTATTCGCACGATGCTAAAATCTGATTAGTGTCCAATAATGACATTAGTGGTGCCTTATGATCTCTCTACTTTTATAGAATATTTTTTTATACAGGATTTACATTTCATTTAAATAATCTATTTCCTCATATATGTGTACGTCCTTAGAATAAACAGATTTTTTTTGAAAACAATTTATTTTCTGAGCTAATTATTTACCAGAAACATTATATTATAATATTTCATGAATTTTTTAAAGTTTATTATGACCATTCATGAAAATTTCATAAATTCATAATACTGAATCCCTGCGGAATTAACAAGATTCTATTTAAAATCAGATTTAATACAATACAATAAAAATATAATAAACTAGATATCTATTGATTTAGTTTTTAATACATTATTCGTGGCAGTTTTTGACGAGTATGTTATTATCTGAAATGTGAAAATGAATAAATATTCTATTACACATTGTAGAGATGGTAAATTGTTACATACACTCAAATCTTTTTTACACAGTTTTGAAATAACACGGCCTACTAAAAAGAACAAATACTATATGTATACACAAATTATTTCGTTTTCGTTTAACACGATTTCAAGATACAAAATTTTATATATGTTTTTTCTCGCTCGAATTCGGTATGAAATGCGAGTGAAATGTACTAGTGACACGTGCCGCGAGAAGTCGGCGGCGTGTAGTTAGTCTGCGGCGAGACATCGCCGAGTACACGTTAAATTGATTAGTTAAAAAAATCCAAAATATTGACCAAATTATGAATATCTATTTTTATTCTTAGAAAAATCCATTTTTAAGTTAAGATTGGGGTCAGCTAGACAACGCCGTCACGATGCGTTGGCCTTTATATATTGTATGGATTTGACCTCCGCGACTTCTTCGCATTCTGGAAGATGAAAAAACCACGAAAGGATGACGTTTTATTATCACTGAGGAGATAATGACAGAATCGCTGAAGGGGCTAAGCCCCATACCAATAATTGCGTACTAGAAGTGCTTGGAAAATTTAAAAAACTCTGGCAGAATATAGAATGTCCAGATACTTGGAAGGACATTAATTAATTTTGATGGATAATAAATATAATAAATAAAACAAAGAAAAATACATAAATTGGGCCAAGAAAACTTGCAAATTTTAAGACATCTGATTCCTTTTTTGCACGGTAGATAGATAGTGCCACATGTTATCAAGTAAAAAAAAATCGTAATTTTGGTCAACAGTTTAACATTGGAGATCGCAGTTTTCACATCGTATAGTACAGGCCTGTTCAAACTACGGCTCGCGCCGAGTTTTTCGCAGTCCGCGAGTCTATAATCGCATTTTTAACATTTTTCTGCGAACGTTAAAATATGTGAAAAAGAAAAAAAAACGTTTTTCTTAAAGATTTTATTGGCGGTCTACCGTAGTTAATTACTAGTACGGCCTTTCAGGCAAAAAGTTTGCCCAGAACTTGTCTAGAACCTTAATGCGATGGCGGGCGACTAGGATTCTTGTTATTTGATATTACATTTTTGTCTAAATGCAATAAGCATTTTAAGCAACATTAGAATTAATACGAATTGAATATAAAGATCGTTTTATGATAATTTAATCTTAAAATAGTCCTGGTGTTAAAATAATACCAACCATTTATTATATTTTAATGAAGAATAAGAGAAAAATAAATATTTTTAAACGAAATACAAATATTTCCCCACAATCCAAACATTTACAATGATCATCATTGCCGTTTATTGACGACACGGCAGAATTTAAATTGCAAATTGGATAGGTCATATAGACAGACTCACACACGTAGTTTCCCGTGAAGGGATGGGGGTCACATAATGAAATTATATCTAGATCCGGGATGGCATTTGACTATAAAGTGACCTTTACACGTGTGCTTTGGTCAAATCGCCACCCAAGTTAACATCCCTACCCAATAATGCCCGGTAGAGATTTCCACCGTTGGGAATCCCTCCATCCAGAAGCTCACCCTTTGTGTAATCAAACAACCCCCTCCCACAGAATCCCACCTCCTAACCTGACTATTGTATGGGAGATGCCGATGTCGTATGTACACCGGGCATTGTTTTATCGTTGAGCAAGAACTTGCGGCTTGCAAGCAGCTGCCGGTAGACAGAGGTAGGCGATAAAGTTCGTGCGGTTTAATTAAACAAAAATGTTCAATAGATTGTTGAATAGTCAACGGTGTATCTGTAACAGACGTCCAGTATTCCGATTGAAGCGAAAGATAAGGGCGTATCAATTTAATTGAAAACCATTATAGCAGCGGCTCATACAAATTGTTCTGCAAATATACGTTTCTATGGTTTATCCGAGGCGGCAGTAATACGTCTTCAAGAAGCAATTACCTTTAACTTAATTGAGAATTGTCGAGCCGTTTAGATTAAGCTTCACGTTTCACTGACGGCAGTTCAGCTAAGCGATCCATTAATCACAGGTGCTGTAAACTACAGCATCCACTACAATTTCGGATCACAATGGATCCGCGATACAATTCACATAATCGTATGCCATTATTCTTTCCCGCTCCGGTGACCTTTGACCTTTTTTTTCGTGGAAAAGCGCAAAGGATACGTGTGCGTACGGGCTGGGAAAAGTCGTAAAGTTGAACAAGAAAAAAGAATGTGACCAGCTGTACTTTTTATTTGGCATTCAATTACGGTCCGGCCATAACGCTTCGTGAAGCCTCACGTTGTGTAGTGAAAACGAAAGTTTTGGATGAGAGGGAAAGGGGTTGTATGGGGCGGTGGTTACGTTTAGCGTGAATCGTAGTATTGCAGTGATGCGCCACCTTTTATAAATACATAAAATAAAACTTTAAATTTAAAAAAAATCGCGACAATTAACATAAAAAATGCGAAAATCGATTATAGAGACATTTCTCAAATCCATATTTTAAATAAATAAATACAGTGCACTCTCGATTATCCGGGTTAATGCTGGGGAGGATGATCACGGATAGTCGAGAAACACGGATAATCCGAATCATCAATTTTTTATTTTATTTTCGAATATAATATCATATATATACAAATACAAATTGTTAACACATTATTGCTTTTTATATTCATTATTCATCAAGAAAACACAAACAAATAAGTAAAATAAATTGTTTTATCATATATACGAACTTAAAATATAAAAAAAATATATTTTATATAAAAAAGAATTAAAAAATCTGTTATTTTCATTTGTTTGAGATTTTTTTATCGAGCTTATTTCGCCTTCGAAATATTCTAAAGTTACATTATTATAGTCAGTTCCCTTTGTTCGGCGTAATCTAGCAATGTTTTAATACACCAATGCCTTTCGCGACTAATACTGGTATCTTTCTTCTGCTTATAGTATTAATGTCATTTTCTTCCTCTTGAGTAACAAGAGAGTTCACATTATTAGGGTCAACCATGCGTTCAAAGTCTGAATCATTTAAATCATGATTGTTTCACTCTACGTTTTCTATATACGCGTCTTCAAAAAAAAAAAAATCCCAATGGTCCATATTTCAGATAAATTTTCATTCCTTTCGAATCCATTAAATCTTGTTTCGTCAGGAAGAATCTTTTCCATGATCGAACGAGTGCGTTACTGGTTTTATTTTCGGACTGATTGTGCTATCCCATGTATAGCATCCAATACCGTCATTTTTTTCCAAAATTGATCAGATTATCATCATCTTCCTCTCGACAAGAAAGCTTTACGATAAAGACGTTTCATTGATGATATAACACCTTGGTCCATGGGCAAAAAATTTGTAAATCATTATCCAATGTTTGTCTTCAATATGCTTTCATTCGGATGAGAAGGAGTATTATCTAGTAACAAACTGGTTTCTGTGGCAATCCCTTTATTTTTTCAAAAATAATCGCACTTCTGGGACCTGCATTTTTTTAACCACCTCGAAAATTCTGTCCATCCATGTACCTTTCTGACCATAATAATCGACGGAAGATTTTCATTTCAGTTCTTAAATGATCGTGGATTTTTTGCTTTTCCAATCACTAAAAGTCGGCCTTTATGAAATTCCTGATGCATTTCACAACACATAACAGTTAATTCTTTCTTTAGACGATTTATGTCCAGGAGCCGACTTTTCACCGGCAGAAGCTAGCGTTTTGTTGGTAAGCACTTCCTGGTAAGCCAGTTTCATCTGCATTATAAATTTGATCAGATTGCAAATTTTCTCTTTGCAAATATTCTTCAAATTCGACATAGAATTCGTCAGCAGCTTCAGCATTTGAACTGAGACGTTCTTCCTGAAACGTTAGCTGACAGAAGTGAAGAAGTAGCTAGCAGTGAAGAAGCCCGTGTCGCTGTTTGAACCTCGCGTCATCCAGCCTGACGAGGCGTTGAAACTTTCTTTAAGTCCTAGATTCTCGTGAAATGTCTTTGCTGCTTCGATGCAACAATGGCATCAGGATTCTCTGCTCAGTTTTTTTTTTTATTCCAAATCTTCGAATGTCGACGTTTTCATACTCTTTCTTCCGAAGGACCTGCAGAACTATCACAATTCTTAGCAAACGCCTTGATTCTATTTTTTTGTTTGATGCTTAATCTATTTCGTAAAGACACGCACTTCTTCACTGCTAGGAAGCAAAGGAACTGAATAAACAAACTACGAAAGACATTTGAAAGAGACACGAAGATTTCGTGAAAATTAGATTTTTTTAGAACAAACGTGTCCCGAGAGCTCACAAATATGTGGCAACAAATAATATCGAAATTAATGGCAGGGCGACGTTTCTGTGGTCCCTATACGTATTTTCGTTCAAACAAGTGCATATTCAAGATCGCACCATTAATGCGTCTGGCACTATAATAGAAAAAAATCAATCAAAATATTTTCAGGCACGGATAACCCGCAAACCGGATAATCCATGCACGGATAATCGAGAGTACACTGTAATCTTATTTATGAATGAGCATTTTATTCATAGTTGACAACTTCTGAGCTGTGTTTCACTACAAATTTGCCTGCTACAAGCATATAGTGGCACTGTAGAGAAAGAGGGAGGCGAGTAGGGAGCGAGAGACGACAAAATGAAACAAGAAAATGTATCGGTTGTACAGATGAAGGATATGAGAGGCTACGTGGTTTTCGCATTGCACCCCAATGGGTTTTTGCTCCCTTTTCCCGGTACGTGTAGTCCTAGCGTGTGTATATGAAAATAAATCACACGTGAAAAAAGCGATACTGAAAACATCTGGTACGACATGCTTTGATCTCCGAACGGGTAAAATATTATTAGAAGACCTGCGGAAAAAATATGTAAATTTTTCAGTGCTGAACGACTTATCTTTATTTGAAAAAGGGTGGTCAATTGCTTTGAAAACGGCGATATGATTGAGAGATGGAAACGTTAGCAAAAAAAATTGTCAAAGGGGATGTCAGATGATCCATTTACAGACAAATGATGTAGATGTAATCCTAAATATTATTGACATCAGTTTTTAGATCAATGATGATGGACGCTATTTATTATTTGCAACAAATAATATATATGTATATATTTAAATTAGATCCAACTATTATATTAAATTATTTAAAAAAAATAATACTTTAATATTAAAGTTTGTACACTTTACTCTTTTTTACACGGTTTTTGGTAGAACGTATCGACCGTGTAAAAAAGGAGTTGAGTGTACATAATTTGAATTTGACAAATTGTAATTCTAATGTTAATTTATACTTGATAACTATAAAAACTGTTGAATATGAAAAAATATTATTAAAATAAATATATAAAAATATAGTAGAGTCGTAAGAAGATTTGCAATTTTCGTTTAAAATGTTATATCCATATTTTTTCATCACTTTTATTTATCTCTCCTTTTTAGGTGGCGATTGTGGGTCCGCTTCATGATACACATTTTGATTTTTTTTCATTTTAGGCAGTCTCTTCTAGCATCTCATAGTTTTTCCGGATACCATGATGATTTTCCTTGGTCTTCAGCAGGCGCGTAGAATCAAATATTTTTTGCATTATCAGCAATGTGGCATAGATACCCTTCATGATATATGTCTGTCATTCTAGTTAGCTAGCCCAATTACAAGTAGTGATGTTTGTAGACGATTGAGAAGAGAATTAAGTTAATGGTTTCAATAACATTTGTTAGTACAAAAAGAAACCATTTAGACAAGAAATAAAACTTTCGAGCTGTGAAAATGATGATTTATTGTATTTTAGACGATAAAAAATAAATAGATATCTTTATGTAGTATGTAGGTAATATTAGCTTTGTAATAAAGAATGTGACCGATTGTACCACATAAATATTCCAAAAAAGTTATCTTGTTAAATGGATAAACTAAAATCTAATGTCGATGTGTAAGTACTGAAACGATTTCGATCCAAATAATCTATTATTTCAAGGACAGTTTTTAACCATAAATAAATACATGTCATATATTTTACAAAAGGCATGCAGAGCAATGAATGAAGCTGTGTCGAGTCGTAAAACTTTAAAAGAAAGCCTTTGTAGCGCATTAGATACCATGTTTGGTTTAACCTGCGTTATAGTGCGGGAGCGGGTGTTTACCGCTTACGAAAATTTCCGCACTAACGCGGGACCGGCTCTCTGAGTTTTAATATAAATCAAAAATGTCACAAACTTTTTAAGCTTGTTTAAAAAAAGTATAAATATTATAAATAATCATCGACCTATATTTTCCGCAATTGCAAAAAAAAAATATAAACAACAATATTCGCTTCCATTGCCATGGGCGCGATGTTTTTTTTATTTAATTATATAACTTATCAAATATATTTTTTTTAAATTTCATGAAGATCAGCATGAAGAATACAAAAGATATATTGAAAAGACAAGGTGTGTTACTTTGGGGCTTAGATCTTTAAAATCTGAATCGCTATCATGACATAGGATATTCAATTTACGCCAGAAAATCTTATTTTCTTTCGTTATAATAGACCTTATTTTCTTTTTATCCGCCGGATAAAAATGCGTTCTCCATCTGTGCGTGTCCCCGAGGTCCTTTGTCGCACTTTTCCCGGTGCGTGTGACAACAATGGTCAGAGAGAGGTGCATCCTCGTCACCGGCATCGAGATGAGGAGCGATACGTCGCCATTGTTAGTGGGGCTCTCCCGGCACAATGGGGCCGGCGTAGTGTGACAAGTGAAACGAGCGCTTTCCTGCCACCTCCGGACTCCAGACGGAGGCCACTTGACTCTTCAGACGTACAGGAAACGGGTGCAGCTTTTGTGCGGAGGAGTGGAGCCCCGGAGGCTTTCAAGGCCAGCGGAGTGGGCGTCGAGTGGCGTCTCCGGATCAGTATTACGAAACTTCGAGTGATACTTTAATCCGATTCTGTATTGTGACGACGCTGATATAATTGAGCAATTAAAATTAAATTATGATTCAGGAAATTCCTGGCACACTCCCACAAGAGCAAACAATAGTCGATCAGGCGTCCATTAATAATTTCGTTAGCTTGTCGAACATATTAAAATGGAGCGACAGGAAGACGAAGATGGCACATAGCAGTTAACGACGTCAACTCACTTTTCGTGACACGTCAATATTGTCTCTCATTTTTTTTCCTACCCCCTCCTACCATCCCTAGCGACACCTTGATGACAGCATTATTACTGAAATAGATAACAAAATAGCAACACTCTAATAAAGTGCGATTCTATTTCGGTCTGGGTTACTTCCTGCTACTCTTGCAATAAAATTAATTAAGCTAATAAATATTCCACTATGGGGTTTTATGTTCCGGCGTAATTTTCCTTGTGGTTCATGGCGTAACCTGATTATTGCCCGAAATGTACCTGGCGAAAGCGATTTGCGAAAGTTGTATATATACAGAATATCATATACGGTAGAGCTTTTCATAGATATTGGTCCCGTTTTTCACTCTTCAGAGTGCACGAGGGGTGAAATAGTCTACCTTTGTTACTCATTCTTTTTATGCGACGCACGAGGACTTGGCAAGGACTCTAATTGCTATTTACGTCAGGATTAGCAGGCTCTGCTTATTGTTTCAATGCGCCACCCCTTTCCAGTGCAACATCTTGAATAGACATCCCCCGTGCGTGAGAAAAATAAAGGTCGCTAGTACATCGCGGGAATCAAACGATATTTCGACTGGCTGTCGAAGCAAATCCGGGCTTGTGAAGCTAAAGGTAAAAGGACTTTATCGGATTGAATAAATATTTGAGCAGGTCTCGAGATTTGTTGTTTTTAAAGTCAATTCGTTCGTCTTTGAGCACACGTCCGCGTATAAGAAATGGATCCATCCATTTTGTAAATAAATATTTATCGACAGTGCACCATGGAAAATATAATAAATAATATATTAAATATTTGATTAGAAGGCGGCAATGCTTTTAGCGGATGAATGCCAATAATTTACGCCGAAATTATCACTAAACATGCCATATTTGACGAAACGATTTTACTATCGTCCAACATGAAATTGTTAAATGTATGAAAAATTTGCCATGAACACGACAGACCATTAATTATGAACCACTCACAATTTTTTAGGGGTAGGAGAATTTGTATATAGATAGCATATACATATATTTTCACAGTTTTTAGTACATTTTTTTAAAGCGTCATAATGGAAGATGGGGAGAGACTTTTTCAGAACTCATTAAAAAACTTTGCGATTGCACCCAGGGGTAAAATTCAAGTATCGTGTTAATTGGATTTTTTTTCTTGTCGATTGCGGAATAGGAAAAATAGCAATGGAAAAAAATACGAAAATAGGTCATCATGATCTGTTGATAAAATAAATTATAATATTCAAGTTCTCGGGGGATTGAATGCAGAGATCTCGAATACGTACCCTATAGTTGTTTCTTGAATCTTCATGATTGAACGACACTATTCAGACACAATTTCAGTATCAGAATATCATCTCACAGGACACGGCAAAATAATACGATTCAAATTAATTAGCCAATTATATTTAGCACGACGCTCTGCGCTCCCGAAAGCACTGGGCCGTGAAACGAAACAACGTTCGTCTACGACAAATTTAATATTCGTCGAGAAAATTTCACGCCGAAAGAGTAAACTTCAATATTGCCACGGCTGAAATCTGATTTCAGCCCTTTCTGAAAACCGTAGCGTGAACACTTTCAATTTGAATCAATTATGTTAACGTAGCGGTACGCGGACTCTTCGCTCCTGGACCATCCTGGTGGCGCAGAAGGTCCCTACTCCACAGTTTTTCGCAAACTGAGGTCCCCTGGTTACGTAGTGGAAGTTAGCACTTGATATCCAGCTCGCCACAACGCCATTCATCACGGAGATTGAGCTATTATTGCCTCAATGTCCGGACATTTGCATTTAAAGGTCCGTGAATGTCAGCATGATACTTTTTACATGCATTCTCCACCAGCTATTAATTAAAAAATATTTTTCATAGATCCTCTAAATAAGACATCGAATGCGATCCATAATGAACAAATATATCCGCTTTTTAAAAACATACATATGGAAGAATCATCTCAAATAGTGAAAATAAAATGTTTATAAAAAATATTGAGAAGTGCATACTATTGCATTTTAAATGGTTGAGTGCCGCTGTTCTGTGGTTGCAATAAAGCGCAGCGGAGGTCTCCGGTGTTCTCTTATATTTAAACAACATACGTGCTCAATTATGCAAGTGCAGAACCTCAGACTCGCAAATTATCTTTCATAACACTGCACCATGTGCTCACGTGAAGAAGTATACTATAATAGTATATACATTATAGAGGATTTCATGGGGTCTGAAATTTGTGAACAGCGAAAATTCACATATTAATAATTAAATAAATATTTATAGCCGAAACTATGAAAAAATGCAAGAGACTCATAAGGAATCATAAGATAGGTTCCACGATATAAAAAAAACTGGGCAAATGAAGACATCGATTTTATATTGAATTTGAAATGTGTTCAAAAGAATATTCACGTAAAAAGTCCATATTCAAAACTGTGGTAAGTAGGGGGGCAGCTGCCTCGGGCTTCGCAATATTAGAGGTCACAACTTGGCAAGTCAAAATGTTAGACAAGACAAAAATATAGATTTATAAATGAAACGAAACGAAATTTAACTCAAAGACAAAAAATATGAAAAACCAATGGTATATTCTGTTCTCATTATAAATTTTGAAGGGCTTCTGAAATATTAGTTGCCCCAGGTGTCACATTTTCTCTCCGAAATCACCAAACTATAATAAATTTTAAAAATCAGAACAAAACTAAAATGTATTCGAAATCACTTCTGTCGTGATTGGAAGAATTGATCTGTCCATTCTATAAATTATCCGGTTTATTTTGAGTAGTTTATTGTATCAGAAAATCTTTTATTTTTCGTAAACTCTTTGTAAATTCCTTTATTCTTGTTAAAAATGTTCGTAGATCTCTTTGGAATTTAAGAACACGATCCATATTTGGATCTATTTTTAACACAATGTTTTCATTTCCTGGCCAGCTGGGGAGCTTCGTCTAATTTTTTTTAATAAAGGTGGGGTTGACAGAATTACTGAGGAATTAAATTTTGTTTTTATAATTCGATTCAGATATTTAAACAACCCGATCTAACCTTGATATCATGATTATTCTTCAATCCCAATTATTGATAGTTTGACAAATTTATGATTAATGAATAAGAAATTTATGATCAATATTGATTCATATTGAGAGTATTTAAAAAAAATACAATTTTTCTCCGTTAAAGTGAAACCGCGTAATAAAAGTTCCGCGTATATCAGGGAATGAGTATGTACTTTTAACGAAGCCCTTCCGATGGAATCTATTTGGGACCCCAAGTATTTTCTCATATAAATCCTACACGTCACAAACATTTTGTATTTGTCTAAAATAGTTTAAAGAATTAATATTATAAATAATCATTGTCCCTTATTGTCTGCAATTGCGAAAAATATAATAAGAACAACAATATTCGTTTCTGTTGCCATGGACGCGATGTTTTTTCTCGCTCGCATCCGGTACCATGTGCCGAGTGCGAGTAAAACCGTGCGATTGACACGTGCGACGAGAACGGCAGTAGCCGACAACTGCTCAATCTGCAGGCGAGTGCGCCTATCATTTATGCGTCATATTGATTAGTTAAAAAAATCCAAAATATCGACCAAATTATGAAGTATATTATGAATAACGATTTTTATTCTTAGTATAATATTTAATGATAAATGCGAAAAGAATTTTTAGCCAAAAAGGGCACCGTAATGATGCCTCAACCCTTGTATTCGTAGTTCGAGTTTTTTTTAAGACAAAAATGGATCGATGTCAGATTATAAATAACAGAAATAGAACAAAAAAAAAACATTATTATTAGATATTTACTGTGAGGATAATTTCTGCTCAATAATTTTATGCTTTGTGCAGTGTTTATGAGACATTTTTATATTAACACTCAGAGACCCGGTCCCGCGTTAGTCCGGAAATTTTCGTAAGCGGTAAACACCCGGTCCCGCACTAACGCGGGTTCTAACGAAACGTGTTATCTAATGCGCTACAAAAGGCTTTCTTTTAAAGTTTTACGACTGGACACAGTTTCATTCATTGCTTGAGTGTTAAGAAAAAGAAAATAATTAGAATAATATGCCATAAAATAAATTCATCGAACCACATGAATATGTCATTGGCACTCAGATTACGTAAATGTATGATGATATTCGATGCGACCGTCGTAGGTCTTCATTTATTTGAAGAAGCCAAATCTCGATTTTTCCATTACAATACATACATCCTCATTGTCTATACAGAAATCTACCTCCATTTGCTCGATTACCCATTATTATTTAGGGACGAGGTATCGATGCGAGTATCGGTGCATGTCCGCCGACCACGAAAGGTATATCACATGGCCACCAACATCCCGCCTCCTGCTCCAAGTTAATTGATCGCCAACAAGGGGGGCCCTCGATGTGAGTGTCCACAAAAGGTCACGGGGATGTGAAATCGTTTGACTCGGTTAATTGCAAACTGCCGAACACCCCCCTCGAAACCCGATAAAAGGGGACCAAAGATCCCAACTGCGCCCATAGTGAAAACAACGCGGATAGACTGCACAATGCGAGAATTGGTTAGTGTATCAAATTGCTTCAGGAAGCGGTCGCCAATCATAAATTGCGGTGTCGAACTAGATATGACGCCGTTCATCATCGCCAACGACAAGCAAAACAATTTGTGTCCATGATAATATAATATATAGTCTAATCGTCAAATGTCACAACCCGTGGCATCATCAAAAATCGCATAAGGAGGCGACCGAAAAAGATTTTTTTTTAACATTAATCCCAATGCCGTTACATGTTATACTGAAATTTATGGTTCAGTGCTACGCAGATGTCAATTTTGGTAATAAAATTTAAAAACGAGCAATAGGAATTTAAGGTATGAACGTAATAAAGGACAATCTTCAAAATTCAATAGTGCCGTATTATAGAAATTCCTGGTTAAATCAAATTCTCGGTTAACCATTGAACCGTTAACAGGGAGGTCCTACCACATTAGCTCCATCTGACGAAACGAAAAATGTTTTTGAAATGTAGTCGAGGTTGAAAATTACGAGCGATACAAAACCGGCAAGTTTTTTAAGAGAAGTGGAAATACATCGTTTTGCACGATTTATCTTTTTGCAAAAAATAATTAAGTGTTTTTATGTTGATATGCATAGCTGATATGTAAATTGAAATAATGAAAGCTAAACGAAGAAGAATGTGAATGATTATTTATTTTTTAGACTACAAACACTAAAATCGGGACCGTGTTATTTGGAGTCGTGTAATTGGGGGAGTGAAGCCCGTCCGACTGTGTGCGTATAGCATGGCAAGTGTTGAATACACAGACGCTAGCCAACGTTTGACTGTATGTGAATGCGACCGCGCAATTGGGGAATTTGCGGCGATATTTCAACTCAGCGCGTAATTCGGGGTAGTGTAATTGGGGGTTCCACTGTAATACAAAAAAGCTTGTGTTATGTAGGATCTATATTAAAAGAGCTATTATAAAAACTTGGGGACCCAAATAGACCCCATCGGCACGGCTAGGTTAAGTGAATTGACTAAAATATGTATTTTGTTATTTTAACACCTTGCCGACCACACGTTTTTAGGCCAAATCGTTAATTTACGCCATCTCTTTATTTCGAAAAATATTTCAAAGAATAGAAGAACCAGAAAAGTTGTACTATCTGAAAACGACACGTTGGAATCCGCGGAAAATATTGGCAGCTTAGGATCCGCGGTAATAATAAATAAAACGCAATGCTAATAAATTTCTGGCAATAAGAATGGTGGGAATTATTAAATACAGGTCACGAATAAGGTAGTAACTAACATTTTTTTTAAATCTAGGATTTTGGAGAATAAATGTCATTTTCCATCTCTATAAAAATATTATCCGTCTCTTTTGTTTCCACTTATAAGAAAACGTTAAATAAGAACGCGCGCAGTGGAATAACGTAGTTTCAATTGTCAACGTATATGGTGAGGCACAGAGTAGAACATATAGTTAATTTCGTTAAAAATGTCAAGGAAGAGTTGCAGAATGGTCAGATAATAAACGCAAGAAACTGAGAAACAGTGGAGATTCATATAGAAAATGCAAAGAAGTAACGAGTAAAAGAATACCATAAGAGGTTAGTGGAATAACGTGCCAAATGACGTACACATATGATTAGGTTGAAAATTTTACCTAACTAACTCGTTTGTTTTATATTAGAGTAGTGGAATAACGTTGTAACTGCATTCATGCACCACGTTATTCCAAATTGCATGGTGTTTACATTTAAAAAAGTATTAATATATTGACACTGAATAAAAAAAAATGTTTAGCTACAACTTAATTTACATGTAAATGGAAATAATGATGGAGTTTATATTTAAAAATATCTTCTAAAAATACGTGACTTGTAAGACTACATTATGGATTTAGGGATATTTATTCGTTATATTATTCATAATTTAAAATGCAATGAGATGATGTATGTGCCGCCAGGTTTTCAGCTGGCGGAGCGCGTAATGAATGCAAATCCCTGGCTGGTTTAGGGAAGAAGGGAAGCGTTGACCCGTCGTTTTTCCTAACAATATGAAGGCTGTATACGTACGTCTGCTGGAGAATAAATCCCGAGGCTTACGACTAATTGGGGAAAATGATGAAAAACAAGCTGATAAATGACTGGCAAATAAAAAAAAATGATATTTCAGTAATTCCGTATGGCGCATGTTTGAAATTTCCATATTTTTCACATGATGCAGATGATTTATACGACGTTTACGGAAGCTGCAGTATATGCAGAGTTAGAACACATCGTTTCCATTAAATGCACTCCGGTGTATGGCTCCGTATAATTTGGCCATAAACATATTGATTTACCGCTCGTGTTATTTATGAACGGATCCATCCTTTGTGCTTTGATTGTTTAAAAAAATATGATATGTAGAGGGATATTAGTTATTGTGTCGCGCGTCGATTGGTCGATCCGGAGTTAGTCAAAACGCTCGACCAATCGGTGATCGCCAAGCTGAACGACGCAATCTTTTGAATGATATAAAAGCTTTTGTAGATGAAAACTTTTATGTTTAGCCCTCTCCATGGCTCGATGTCAATAGCCTGTGGCGTGTGGTGGCGGCCACACTACAAGCCTCACACATGCGACTTATAGCATGTCAACATTCCTGTTATTACAGGTAATGCATATTGTATGCGCCTGCGCGTCACGTCCGTGACATGACAGAAATCAACAAGTGACCAAAGCGTGCCGTCACGCGACCATGCACCTTAGCAATCGATACGCGTAAACGGTCGCATTAGCCGGCGGAAGACGGTCTTACGGACAGATGTCGGCGTGTGTGGGGTATTTATTTAGTAAAGGCGTGAATACCCGATGTTTAACGACCCAGGAATGGTCATTATCTGAAATCCGGAAATGGGATACCATCTACATTCGTCGAAATGGTTGAAACCTTTATCGCCGTTAAATCATTCTTAAAATAAATTTAAATTGGATTTAATTGGGAATGTTCTTAACCTTTTTCAATCTGTCTTTGAGTCGAATCTTTTAGTCGAATCTATGAGTTAATCTCATTATATTTTTTTATTATTAGAAAAAGGTTGCTCACCCTTGATCTATAGGGTTTGATCTGATATCCGATTATTTTTTAAATTAAATAAAAGAAAGTCTGGCCCACCAAGTGAAAACGGTTAAATTGATTTAAAAAACCCATACTAAAAACCCAGTGCACCTCAAAATGTTCACCAAACTCCAAATATTCTCTGAATTATTTTCCGTTAAATGCTTTTGCTCCAATTTTATTCACAAATTGGTAACTGGTAACATAATATGCAGAATATTTAAAGTTTTCCACACTGTGCCTTTTGGTGTATAATGCAGTAATATAAAGTCAGCCCTCCTATAGCGTTTTCCTCTAAATTGTTTCTTTCTACAAAATGCTAATTTTTTCGATGTCAAATTACATATTTTGTAAATATATATTACATTGCCCAGCGAAATATAGGTCAATGCTTTTTGGTCACAAGGCATTTTGTAGAAAATAGTGATTGAGAGGAAACGTTATAGAAGGGCTGACTTTTACAGGACGATATAAAAAAAATCAGGCAGGTTGTAGTGCTAGTGGCTTTGCCTTTAGTTTACGGCGCCCCGTCAGTACACATACTGATGAGTACAATTTTAGATTCACTACTTGGTTGTAAAAAAATACATTAAACGCATAAAATTAAAATTTTAAGAAATACAACTTTAATATAGTGTTACGCTTGTCTGACGCATCCAAGGTGAAAAAAAATGACAACGTTTTGCCAACATAGAGGAGATATTACAGAATCACTCAGGAAGGCTCAAAAGAATGCAAAAAAACGCTGGTACACGCATATGATGTATATCAGGGATTGGAAAACTACGGCCAACTGTCTGTGTTTAGTCTTTAGTTTTTTTACATGGAAAAAATCCAAATAAATCAAATAAAGTATGTAAAATCTCAATACAGATCATTAACAACAGATGACTATTGGCAAAAAGCTTCAGTCGAATGTTGTCGCGTGTCGGTATTGGACGTGGCGGCGATGGTGGTTGGCATAATCATGGTTTCGTAGATTCTATGGAGCTATGAGGAGCTAGACCGCTATCCAGGCCAATACGGTGACGTGTGTGCTACAGGGGGTGCCCGTAGCACCCGATCAGACCGTGAATTCAATACGAATTGGCCCCGTCCGATTATTGTTGTTACAATCCGCGCATTGTCAGCTCGGCTCCCGGGCTCAAGGCTGGCGACCTGATCTGTATTTGAAGAGTCTAGATAACCTGATGGACGACCGTCACAGTCCTCGCATCAGGGTTGAGACGAAAGTGCCTATGCTGGAGATCGCGTAGTGTTCTTCAGGTGACAAAGACCCTCCCCAGAGTTAGAAGGCCACTTATGTATGTGTGTATGTTGAGTGATATTGTGAAAATATCACTTCCTAATATAAAAAATATTTGTGTTTTTGATGCTTCATGAGTAGAAATAACAAGTACAGTGGAGCCCCCAACTACACTACTCCGAATTACGCGCTGAGTTCAAATATTCGCCACAAATCCCCCAATTGCGCGGTCGCATTCACATACAGTCAAACGTTGGCTAGCGTCTGTGTATTCAACACGTGCCAGGCTATACGCACACAGCCGGACGGCTTCACTCCCCCAATTACACGGTCCCGATTTTAGTGTTAGTGGGGGTTTAACTGTAAATATCTTCGATTTTTTACGATCCGGCCCTTCCCAAATATAGTTTGCCGATCCCCGATGTATATGATAGAGACTATTTATAATTGATTTTTTGGAAAAAATGAAAATACCACATATTATTGACCACTGGATTTGTTTTTAAATATCTGATGCAGCAAACAAAATGGCGTATTAATTACAGTCGATTCAAAGCTATCTTAACATTTTTTGTGACGTGGAATTATTCCACATATTATTTTTGTGCGATTTTAGATATGCGATTGTCTGTGAAACACCACATCAAAAATGTGATTATACTCATAGTTGATGAAAGATTAGTTCGCCTCCATAAATTAAAGCAAACGCACAGGGACTGTCCTACCGCATTCCTGTTTAATTTGTACACGATATAATTACATGTTTCGTGGGTTAGGGTGGGTTGGTTGAACGTGTCCATTGCCCACAATTAGGCCCATATTTTTTAGTGAACAAAAATTTAGGGCATTCGACTAATTGGTGTTGACGTATCGCCCCTAAAATTAGATTGTGCGTGTTTTAAATATATATTTATTTTATATGTATTTTAATTGTTGTTGTGCCAAGTGGATATCCTGTCACACACCACTTCAACTAATTGGTCACCATTGTCGGTTTCATGATCTTTTTCTACTGTGAGGACTCTCCTCCTTTCACAATTCGGATTTAAGTGGGTTTATGTTGTCTACGACTCTTTTGTCGAGAGATCTCTCTCAATGCACGGTATTAAATATATTTTTATTATTAAATAAGAACGATTAGTTATCGCTACGGACTGAATGTATATATTTTAATCAATATTCTATTCAATCAAACGCGAAATGTGCTTTTAAACATGTCGATGTATCCGAAATGAAAAGAAAAGTGTATTTGCATTGGTTTTTGTGCTGAGGGATTTGCTGTCAAAGCTGCTACTCCAGCTCGACGTCCAATTTTTATTTGCGAAAGTTATTTGCTCTTCTCTTCGCCAACACTGAATAGAACGAATCACACAAATGCGATTCCCAACAGAGGATTCAATGCTTGCAGACATTTCATTAGCACTGTCTGTCAGTGTAGATTAATCCTGTTGCTTTCGATTTATGCATAATATGATTTTATCATAGAGCAGCTATATCTAAACATCACTGCTTCATAGTGCGACTTAATTTTATTGAGGAAGATCAGTATAGTGGCGGTTAATTGAGCCATTTCCGAATGAAAATGCACATAATTATGGTGATTAGCGTTAAAAATGGATGCATACACCAAAGTGCATCGTGCATGCATCCTGTCTATCGCATACACGATCGGGGGGCCCATTGTCTGGACATGGGACTCCATATGTTCCATGTCTCGGTAACCGAGTATACCTAAGCTTCCTGTTAGATGTATCTTCACACAAACAATGTACCCTTGAAATATATTAATTGATTAGGAAGTAATCCTCTTAACGGACAGACAACATGATGATCCAAGATGATCAAAATGATCTCAATCTCAAAAAAGATATTATTAAGAATAAAAATAACCGTAAACTGTACGATTTACATCTTGGAACAAAAATAGAAGACGGATGCCGGTAACGAAAACAATCGGCATTTGATTCATTGCTCTTTTTTCTCCATTTCTAGATGGAATCTCACCACGTGTTATACAACATCTGTATATATTTATATATGCGTCCTTCCAGGAACTTTTGACACGTGTACGCATGTATGGATGTAACTCGATGACGAAAAATTTCATGGAAATTAGATTATCCATGGTATTATACATACATGCACAGAATTGAGTTGTTTATTTTAGTACATAGTCTAGTTATGGAGATCTCCCTCCGCTCTCGATAACAAAATTCCGAAGATTCTCCCCAATTCGGCAAATAAAAATATTCATGAAATGGAACGTGCAGGGAGCAGAATTTGCTAAATTCGTATACACGCGGATGCGAGACATCTTATCCAATTTTGATAAAACCATGTGTATTGCAAGACGCTAGCTACGAAACAAAATATTTATGTATTACATCCTAGACAAATACATCGTCTATTTACAATGTAATTATTAGATTATAACGAAAGCGGATCTTAAGTCTCTGGGATTAATACTTCAATTAAACTTGAATCTATATTTGTGAACGGAATCCAATTCGGATTTCGAGACATAAATTGGGTTTAAGCTCAAATCCTGAATTATCTGGCAATTAATAACTGTTATATTTTAATTAAAAATATTTTTCCAAGGGAATTCAATTAATGAATGGGCTTTTTACTGCAATAAAGTCACTCGACTCACTCTTAAAAATAAAGAATGTTAAGGAAATTTAAAAAGTCAAAGAGTTGCATTAAAACAAACACAAAATGCTTGAAAATCTCAAAGATTTTTTTTCGCTTTATTTAAATTTAACAATCAAAGATTTTTGTAAAGATTTACGAACTGGTGTGAAATCGCTATCATCACTAGAATCTATGATTTTCATACTACAAATTAAATATATATTTTTTAGGATGTATTTAGAAATCTTTGGTTAAATTCCCATTAAAAGGTAAGGTTTAAATTCCACAAAGTTATGAAGCAGAATGGATTTTAAAATACGATTCTTGCACAAAAATCTAGCTCTGGAAAACGATGATAAATAACAGTATTTTGAGTTGAAAAATATCTTGCTTCTTTTAATTTCAAGTTCAACTTCATATGATATGCGACTATCAGACGAAATCAGTTGTTATAGAAGTTTCTTTCAAATTTTATTCTAAGCATTTCCTGCTTGGGCTATATTTTATTAATTATTTAATTAAACTGCTACAAAATGTAGTATTCTACGATTAAAAATAGTTATTCATGATATATTTCATAATTTGGTCGATATTTTGGATTTTTCTACTAATCAATATGACGCGTAAATGACACGCACACTCGACGATGTCCCTCCGCTGACTGAGGCCAATTCTCGTGGTTTCACTCGCACTTGGCATATCGTACCGGATGCGAGCGAGAAAAAACATGGCGCCGATGATAACAGAAGCGAATATAGTTATATTTAGTTTTCTAGAGCAATTGCAGACAATAACGGTCAATAATTATTTATAATATTTATTCTTTAGATTTTTTTAGACAAATACAAATAGTTTGTGCCATGTAAGATTTATATTAAAAAAGATTTTCGATAAAAATCAAAACTTTGGTTACTAAATAGACCCATCGGCACGGCTAGGTTAAGTACGTATGTACTTAAAACAATAGTAGAAGAAGCTAGCTAGTATTAGAATTATTATTTCCACCTTTTCAGACCATTACAAAATAAATTGGTCGTAAATATTAATAATGTTGGTGAAGTAATGCCAAATAAATATTTAAAATTTGAAAATGAAATATATACCTACTTTTTGGACAACAGGGTAAATTACATACGCCCTAGAAATCTGAACCATAATGGAAAATATGAAGAAAATGTTGACACTTTGAAATGTGGGGCTGTTGACGCTTAATGGAAAAGGATCGTACGCTACTTTGGATATCTCGGTAGAAGAAACGATAGCTTAGAGAAGCTCGTCACGTCTGGTAACGAACGATGACGCAGGGGAATGAGGACGCCCATCCGGAGCGACCAAGCCAAGATCGTCACAGGCTCCACTGCAAAATGCAGAAGATCCTGGAGAACTACAATCAAGAAGATTCAAGTCAAGAATGATCACGATCCTCATACATGAGGGTGCTGACTTATGAAGATCTAGCTAATGTGAATCAAAATCATTTTTGAAATTACGAGTTGATTTTAAATTCTTCTTCATGTATCTAATCCGTGTTCGGATTCAGGCAATCAAATATTAGTAGTACTGTCTTTCTCTTCCATTTTTAACTGTACATATATTTTGTTCGGTGTTTAGCGGTATCTAGAAGCTTCCGCTCCTTGTAAAGAAGTTGAAGTACGCCCATTTAGACGTATCCATCCGGATATTTATATCATATTCGCTGTGATAATTTTACGTCTTAAATTTATGTTGAGATTTAAGACATTCTATAATTATTTCTGCGATATATCTCAGTGATTCTGAGCAAATATACATAAGTAAATTCATTTTATTTATGTCCCAGAAGCAATAAAAGCGTATTCCGACCATCCCAACGAATTTAAGATGCGACATCATCCCGACAATGACCATTCCCGTATCGCTTGACATCGACTATCTGCGCCAACCGTTTTTTTTATATATCGCAATAGACATTAATCGCCATTTCTGTGAGACAATAAATCTTAAGGGCAACGAACGACACCGAGGCGCGATAGGGGAGTGCGAAATTCGATATCCCCAAGTCAGAGACAGGATTAGTACCTCGGAACCGTGGAATTCGAGAAGGGGACAGTGTCAGTACCTTCGGCTTGTACAACTTGTTACAATATATAGAAGCCGACTTTCCAAACACAAATCCTTGTTTCCGAACGGCATATTACATGGATCGAAAAATTTTGCATTATTTATATTTTAACGGAAGCTGTGAATACAGTGATTTTGTGTAAAATGAGGAACTGTCGACTACATTGATTTGTGATGGAGTATCGTATAACGTGAAGAAGTGAACTTGAAACCGATTCTGCTTTTGAATGCGAGGGGGGCGGATATGGGTCATAAAGCCATTCATTATTTTCATAGGACATCCCGGTTCACAGAAGAAGATGGAGGAAAATATTCATGAAATGCATGAGTCATTCCGAATATGTTTTTTCTATTCGAACATCTGAATCATCGACATTATTTTACGCAAGAAAAATATTGTCATTGTATAAATGCGTAGATTGAATCACGGATCCGAGATTTTTTCTATATTTTAATCAGTTAAATGTATGACTAACTCCGAGTGGAACCGTCCACAAATCATCCAAATTATTTATGAGTTAAAGATTTGTATTTATTATGCTTGGCTCGGGAGCAAGAACTGGTTATTTCTGAGGGGACACGACGAGCACCCTATCCTCGACGTCCCTACCCAACCAAGGGTCACTGGCACTCAAAACCATTCCATTACGTTTCGAATAATACAGCATTCGTCTATTAACCGACATCGTATCGGCGTCCGTGATCGGACCGACAGTCACATACGAATCAAAGGGCATTGTTCCGCCGTAAATTGATTTGCGTATTACGTGTCGGGAATAAAGAATCCTCCCTACGCTTTGTCCCTTTAATCCCGAATGGCTCCCTTCGTACACCGCGAGGATATCTCATCATCAATCTCCAGATGAAGCACGTCACCGAGGAGGTGAACCCGCTCCGGTTCCTCTGCCGGTTTATCCCGTTACTTATTCATCTACCGACGAGCCGATCACTAAAATTTTACGACGCCGGGGATCGCGTTCTGGGGTCAAAGCAGCGTATCGATCATAACCGGAAACCGGAAATTTACACCATAACTGATTGGATACAGTGTTTTTAATTAGATACATTTTTGGTGTTATTCCGTTATCGCGGTGTGTTGCGTGTCGCGAGTCAATTGGGACTCGACCGACCAATGGGTTTTTGGAAATTTTCGTTTATGGACCGAATTGATGGGTCTTGTGGATATTATGTTTAATTTATGCGAAAACCCCCGGGGAAAATACGCACAATGGAAATGTTTTTTTAGTCCAAAAGCAGAGGATATCACATCGGAATCTAAATAATGACAAATTTACTTTTTCTCTATATCAAAAACTACGCATGAGTCAACGTTTATTAATTAACAAGTTTTTAAATCCATTTTTGGAGAGTTCCAATATTGGAACACTTTGTGTCTTTACCATAGCTCCAATATATATTAAGATTGCACTTGTTGATGACTAACAAGAAAGAGTGAGGAGAGTCTAGTGCAGTAATTTTTCAAATTTAAAAATGTCGTTTTACGGGTAAGTTTAATCAACCACATTGTTTTAGATTCATTCAACTTTTGCCCTAACATATGGCCGAATTCAAAAAAAGAAAATATCCCGTTAATTGAAAATATCATGAATTTTAAGATTTTTTCTAATAAAAAAAACGTTACAGGTAGAGTGGATCAAACGCGTAGTGTGGGCTAGCGAGGGATATGCGCGCCCCGGACATATACAAAAAAGCTTTAGACGTGGAATCCACGTTCCCCGTAGGCAATGAGTTTATTGAAGGAAAAGTTGTGAATTTATTATTTCGGTGTAAAATAAGAGATGCAATTGCGATACTCCATACTGCCTTTTAATGAAGCAAACGAAGGGTTAAAAACAATCGCGGATTCTTACAAATGTATCCTAAAACTCAACAAGTGATTTAGCTGCGATTTGATTTGTCCGTTTTGACGGTCGATTGTGGTCCAATTATCCATCTGTTAACACGTCCTTTGTTTTTAATTGAATAGAGAACAGCTTTAGTTTCCGTTTTTAAAAGGTTTTAAATTTTTTAACACAATATTTCAAATAAAGGTTCAAGATAAGCAATTTATACGAAATTCCATACTTTATGAAAATCATAAAAGAACAATTTCACGATTACAACCATAACAAATTCGCTGGTTAAAAAAATAAGCTTCGAAGGAGGGTGCAAAAAGTGAACAATGACATTTTACGTAGTGTAGTCGAGGCAAATCCGACCAAATCTATTCATCAGATTGCAGATACCCTCAGGTATTCATGGTCAAGTGTGAAGAAACTTTAAAAAATCGACAAGATTCATAACCAGGGTGTGTGGATTCAGCATTTGTTTCTTCAAATCTGTAAGGGTTCGAATATCCTCAAACTTGATCAAATCTGAAGAATTGTCTCCGTTTCTTAAAAATTTCGTTACAGGGAATTGATAATAGATCACTTACTAAAGGTTTTCAAATGTGCAGATGGTAAATCAACGCCGAAACCGAATCAAACGGTAAACAGTGCACTTTTGTGCAATCAAAAAGTTAGAGCTGTGTTTTGGTCAATAACTAGAAGAGAATTCCTCAACAGGATAAACATCCAACTGGAAATACCCGACTGGAGGCGTTAGAAATGTATTGTTACCGAAGAACGTTAAAGATTCAATTTCTTCCCAAGGTGCGAGAGCTTCTGGACATAGTCATAGCGACCAAAGTATCGCCTTCTACAGAACATTATGGAAGGAAAAGTAGAAGATAAACAGTGATTAGGGAGAAAGAAGCTATCGGGGCTCCGCAATATTTTGGATCAGCATTTCAACTGGACCGGATTGGGAACTCCAGAATTGTTCCAGCTCTCCAAAAATCGACAATTATATGGAGGAAAAAAAAGACGAACGTCCGAAAGCGGACAAGGCACCTATCAGATAGTAAACATTCATTAAAGCATAAACAATAAGAATATTAGAAATTAAGAGTTGATTTTTTCTTCATTTGCCTTTTCCGTGTTCGGATATTAGTGATATTCTAGAAGCGAGGTAGAATAATTCCAGACATTCTAAATCAGTTCCAGAGCCACTACAGCTTCTTTCTAACCTGGTCTGGTGGTCTGCAGAAAGCGATACTTCAATCCTCCAATGGTGAGTAAGATTATAGGGTGTATCTCTCTAAAGAAGCTCTCGCTCTTTGTGTAGAAGTGCGGTTTTATTTTTAACACATCCATTGAATCTTCAACATTCATCGGTAGCACCACATTTCAAACGTTTCTAGCCAGTTGTTCTTGCTACTAGTAACGCTCGAGCTTCACATCCATATATTAATAGAAGAATAGACACATAGACGAGTCTTCGCGGAGAGTTAGACATTCAAAATTTGAATTATGCCAAGTTTAGTTATGTATATATCAGAAATTCAATTGATCTAACATCCCCTTTAAAACAGTAATGTATTCTGATTAAATAGATCAAAAATACCATTACAAAAAGTTGAATTTGCTTAGGCTTCTGCATAAGACTTAAATACGTAATGATTGATGGACACTTACCATTGCGAATCTATTCCTTTGGCTTCGTCTAGTCCTGAGGGAGTCGCCAAAGTGTCCGTGTCTCCCCCGTCACCTGCCGAAGCGTCCGGCTGATGCCTCGGCCTCTCTATCGTGGTGACTTCTTCAATATCCGAGTCTATGCCTTGCGCAAAGTCCATATAGAAGGAGTCCCTGGAGTCGCTGGAACCCCTGCGCAGCTTCAGCGACAGGTCCGGCGAGCTGTCCTCCATGGCGGGCAGCTCGCGCTAGTGAACGAACAGCTCGCGAGAATCACCACAGTCACATCTTGTTCATCGCCCAACATCCACCGCACGACACACGCAAAACGGGCGGCAACGGCGTCGCCATCACAACCGTTCCGGAATACTATTTGACATGTTTACACGTTCGCGTACTACGAAACATAGTCTGCGAACAAAGAGAGCAGTCGCCGTTTCATTCAATGAACTCGTACGACGCCGTCTCGCTCTCGCACTCTTTACGCGCACAATGTTTACCTTTTTTTTTCAAACCCGCATGACAGGATTTACAACTTTATTTGTAAATACACGATTCTTACTGGACAGGTTATCGAAATGTAACGTCAAAATTTGCACCGGATGATCGAATGTGACGTTAGTTGACAAAACAAAACGCGGCAAAATCGTGAATGTGAACTTTGACAGATATTATGTTGGATGCCCTGTGACAGTTGGCCAGAAGCGTATGTGGCCGCGGCGCCGGAATATTTTTTTGTAAAATCGGGAGATTCGCGCGCGGGACGCGGAGAGGAGACGTGCGGCGCCCCCGCCCGCTGCCGGTCGAGTGGCGCGGGGCACCCTCGCCCCGCGCGCCCCCTTCAACAGCGATCAACAACCCGCGCCCCGACAAATAAAATACGTTTCCGCCTTTCTATTGGCGCAACTGGCCGGTGCAGTCGTACCAATCCACATTTGATCATTATCAATCAGGGTGTCCAACCGCGCAAACGAATGATACCATATAAAAAAAATCTAATACAAGTATTTAAATAATTACACTGGAATTACGGTGTCACCCTCGCGTGTTTATTCCATGATTAGATTAAATCGTCCGAGGGTTGATGTAAAAAGGTTTGAAATCTCTTACTGTCTTAGGGTGACAGAGGGATCCTCCACTGTGTTATCATAAAACAAATTATACTTAAAACATCGATATTTTTTTCTCAGCACCCTCCAACAAAATTAAAACGATTTTAAAATGAAATAATAAATATATACACTTTAATTTAAGTATTAAATTTATATCGCCTCTATTTTTAAAATATAATTTATTAACGTAACATTAAATTATAATTTATTATTATATGTATTTTTTCCGTTTTGCTAAAATTGTGTTCCATAAGCGCTTAGATGATTAAAAAAACACAAAATACTGCTTAAAATTACATGTATTTTTTTATTCCATTTTGTATAAAAAGTAATGATTTGATTTAATATTTAATTTCGTATTAATTTACATAAATCGATAATTTTTGTAAATAAAACCATAGACGATAGTATTTTATTAACCGCCCTGTATTATGCTACTCTCCTCTTTTACTACGTTCATTTATGACATCGCTTACTACCCTCTTCCAGTGAGAGAAAGTGCTGAAAATGTGTATCGCCACGGGATCTGTATAGAATATATTGGCCATACAAGTCAGAGACAGTCGGAAGTCGTCGGTAATAGTCGACGAATTTCCGGTGTATCTAAAGACCGGAAGCGCTAGACGAATTTGATAATTTTATAATGGATAGACGTGGGGAATGAGTCAAAATTGTTATAATAGGAATCTAATTTTGTATGCAGTGTCGCTGGCTATCATTAAATAATTACAAGCTTCCCTCTATTTATGCGGTAGATATGTGTCCCCAGAAAAATTATACGAAATTTTACTCTGGAATTAGTATTTTTTTTAAAAATAGTAACGACGTATATATGTGAAAAAATAATCAATACTTACCCACAAAAATGTTAATATTTGAAAGATTATTGATGAGTTTTTTACAAAGTTTGATAATCAAATTTGCAGAGTTTAATAATTCGCAGACTGTGTAATTTCAATATATTGCATTTGTTGTTGTTGTGCTGGTATACTTTTCTGACGTATTTTGACGTTAGGCTGTCGAATAAATTTCGCATTTATTAGGCTTTTCTACTTTGGAAAATTTTTGGTCAAAAACAACATCGTTATGATGCCTTAGCTTCCGTATTTGTTGAACATGGCCCTTGTGATTTCTCCCTATTCTCAATTTTTTTGGGAAAAACTAAAATTTAACGTATTTTATAATAGATATAAAATGATTTAACTATTAATTTAAAATAGTGAAAATCTATGTATATGAAATGCATAAACAATAAATATTTTTTTAATGAAATGTTTTGAGAGGCAATACCCAAACCATTGATTTTTACACTTTTTTGGTTATTGTGTACTTTTTTATATTTTTATATTGAAATCTTGATAATTCGAGAAAAAGATGGCAACACTGGTGCAATTACTGAACTTGAAGTAACCAAAAATTTTTTTCACGATTTGTTAATTATAAAATTATGATATGAAGCGTAGAGATTTTTGAAGAATCAATATTATGTATATATTATATAAAACATAGATCTAGATACTAACATTAATCTAGCCGTGGCGATAGGGTGTATTTGGAACCCTAAGTTTTTGATTTTTTTGAATAATTATTTGAATATAAATCCTACATGTCACAAACTTTTTGTATTTGTTTAAAAAAATCTAAAGAATAAATATTATAAATAATCATTGACCTTTATTGTCCGCAATTGCGAAAAGAAATATAAACAATATTCAGTTCCATAGCCACGCGATGTTTTTTTTCGCTCGCATTTGGTACTATACGCCATGTGCAAGTGAAACGTATACTAGTGACACGTAAATTGTAGATCAAGATGGAATCTGTACTATATTAGATCGGATTGTAATAAAATTAATTTATTAGCCAGCGATCATGGACAGGTATTTTTGGCTTCGTCTAATACTGAAGGAGTCGCCAAAGTGTCCGTGACTCCCCCGTCTCCTGCCGAAGCGCCGGTTGATGCGTCGTCCTCTCCATCGTGGTGACTTCTTCAATATCCGAGTCTATGCCTTGCACATAGTTCATATAGAAAGAGTCCCTGGAGTCGCTGACAACTCTGCGCAGCTTCAGCGTCAGCGAAAAAAAATAAAATTCGCTCCTATTGCCAGAGGCGCAGTATTTTTTCTCGTTCGCTTCCGGTACGATGTGTCAAGTGCGAGTGAAACGTACTAGTGACATGTGACAATTATAACGTATATCATGAATAATTATTTTTATTCTTATAATAATCCATTTTAAAAAAAATGTCAATACATTGATGAAGAATTCTTCATTATATTTACTTGAAATGCTTGGGGTCTCTGATAGACCTCTTTCGGACGACAAGGTTGTTTTCTAGCGCCATGACAGATTGGTTAATTTAAATTATCAAGATACTGTTATAAAGTAGGAGATGTTATTCCTACATTCACTCCATAGCTCAGCATAATATAGAATCAGATTGCCCATCCGAGTACTAAGCAACAACTCTCGTAAAACTATTTAATTCGCCGTCAAAAACTCATAATATCTACACAGATTCATACTGCTGTTATAAAATCAATGGTCACATTTCGTGTTCTTATGCTTTCGTTATATAGAATGCGCCCTCTTCCGAGATGACGGACCAATCAGAGCGTCCGCATCCC
>JAGXCT010033827.1:2429-18871 GCA_022495035.1 Philopotamus ludificatus | reverse complement strand
ACCACATGTGTTTTTACTATATACATCATTTACTATCTAAAAGATAAAAAAAAATAATAACATATTATGTATACATATTATTGGGAATAAAATTTGATCAAATTATCGTGTCTGGTTTAAAAGCTTGTTTTTTGGATATTTTCAATAAAAATCTTAACTTAAACGTTATTAAATGCATACTCACTCGTTTTAAAAACTCAGTCATTTTGACGATATTAGCATGATGTATATTTTTTAAATCGGGAACCGACGATAAAAAGTTAATATTCTCCTCCTCCTCTTGTTTTTTGCTTCGCATCATAATCTTTTGGAAAATCTTGCGTTCCAAATGCCATATTTTCGAATCGGTATTGGCTAAATTACAATTATAATCAATTATACGATTATATATTCGTTTTTTTTTTTAATATTTATGTATAGATTTACCGAGAACAGATGCAAATCTTTTAGCTTTATATAAAACGGCTAATTCTCCGAACGCCTCTCCGGATACGAACGTTTTTAATAATTTATTATTTTGTAAAACGCTGAAATTTCCCTCGTCCGATACGTATAGATGCGATCCGGTTTCGCCCTCTTTGATGATGTACGTGTCCGCTTTGATCTCCTCTGGCTGCATTGCTTGGATGACCGAATTCAATTTCTCTTCGTTTAGCAGACACTTTATGAAATCATTTCCCATCAACGCCTTCTTGATAAGTTCAGAAGTTCTAAAAATATAAAGATTAAAATAATAGCTTATCTATACGATTGCAAATTCTCTAATAGTGATGTACGTATTTTTCGTTTTATCTAGTTGCTCGATTATAACATTCCGATTGTAAATATTTTGGTCATCTGATCATATATAATTTATAACGTGTAAAATATTTATAATATATCGTGGGTGAAACAATAAATTATGCGATTATATAAATATATTACATATACCTTTCATCCTTTTCCATGTAAACGATATCGGACGTTCCGTCGCTCGTATCAACAGCCGAGATCAGTACGCCTTCCTTTCTCTTTTTTGAAACGTTTTTCGATGTTTGTAGAAAATCGGACACGGGTTTTTCTTTGATTTTTTTATCATTCTTGTTTGCTTCTTCTTGGTACGATACTGAGTTTTCCTTAACGCTATAAGTTAATTTATCTCCGTTCCTTAGATCGACGCTCACTCTTGATTCCGATTCGTGAGTCATCATGTCGTTTTCTTTATCGGCTCTATTTTCAGAATCAACATTTTCATCGACCGATACAATACTTTCAATTGATTTTTTAGGTGGATCATCGTCAGGTAGTTCAACGTCATTATCACCTGTCGGAGAATGTTCAGTAACAATTGAATTAAATCTCACCAGTTTCTTCTCTTCGTTTGGTGTATGTTCTACATTGTCCGAGGTATCAATAATATTTTTTTCTGTATCGTTTTCTAGCACAACCGGGATAATAATATTTTCTTTTGTGTCATTTTTCTGCGGAACCGGAATAATAATATTATTCTCTGCGTCATTTTGCTGCGGATCCGGGTTAGTAATATTTTTCTCTGTATTATTTTCCTGCGGAACCGGGATAATAATATTAGGTAATGTATTTTCTTTTTCTACGAGTTTAACATTGGGATTGTTGTTGTCATTCTGCATGTTGGTAGGTGTGGGTTTAGGCCTCGGCTTTTTTAGTCGAGGGGGCGGCGGCGGCGGCGTTAATTGTTTTTTTGGTACGCTCAACGTGTCATAGTTATTTTCGCTCAATAATTTAATTCCGATAAACTGAAAAATAAAAAAATAGTTTTATTAAAGTTATTATTTTATATTAATCCACTTTCCCTCATTTCTGGGGAACGTGACCATGTTCATGATTCCCTTTATGGAGGACTATTGACATAATTTTTATGGGAACATATAGTGCAGTGGTTTCTACCCGCTTTAATATTTTGTGAAATGAAGGTCGTCAGCCTCCACCCCACCTCTATGTTGACCAGCGTCACTCAGAATTCTTCGGAATGGTCACCCATCTGTGTACCATCTACGCTCAGTGGCGGTTAACTCGACAATCATAATTCGATTGTAATTAATTGAACCTTCAAGCTACGGCGATTAAAAAAATATAGTTGTAAATAAAAATGACGTTTCTGAAAATCTATCAAATTAATATTTGCATAAATATATTTTGAGCATTTGTTTAGTGAATGTGATTTTTTTTTGATCAATCATTGTCTTGAAATCAAATGATTTATGATTTCCTCTATCAATCAATCATCTTGAATTGATTCATACAGAAAACTAGAATTATTTTTAAATATATTTTCAACAGTCTATTAATCATTATTGTTTAATTTATTTTTGCAGATATATAACGTTGATAAAGAAATGTGAATTAAATATTTCATTTTACGCGAAGAATCGTGTCTCTCTTATCAATTAATTACCCCCAATTCTTATCCGTGAGCATTTTATTATTATTTTGTTATCGCTTAATAAAAGCTATCATGCGAGATGATTAATCAACATCAAAATTAAAATTGGCGTAAAAATTCAAACCCGACGTATAATCTATATAACCTTTTAAGACGTTCATGAACATGTCGTCAATTGCGGTCATTTTTTTCATGTCCTGTGGGACACGTCATCAATTTGTGTATTTTTGTTTATCGTGCTGGATAGATTTGTCCCTCAATTTTATAAATAATAATAGTTTAAATATAATATATTATAATAATTGTGTATTTTAGAGATTTTTGAATGAATTTCATCGATTTTTAGTATCCCGGGTATTCACATACATTTTTTAAGTGTTTGTGAAAGTGTCGAAAGTTTTTTTCTATATTAATGTAATGAAAATTGATCGTTAAATATATATGCTATAAATTTGAATTAATCTACTATAATAATATGAATGATATGATCCGGTTAATTTTTAAATATATTTTTTTGTACTTACCTTGACATCCTTATTTCCGGCTTTGTCGGATCCTTTCGACAAATTAAAACTCAGACGTTCGTACCATCCAAATCGTGGACAAAATCCCATTTTCTATTATTTATTGTCTGAAGATGATTAGACACATGTTTAATAAAATATTCACTGTACATGCAATAACATGTGTATAGTTACAAATTCAAATTGATAATAATCTGCCGAGAAATTTGACGTTAGTCGTTTTCCTACCATATTACCGTTAATACTCTTTATGGCTGAAGATATGAACAATCTGATATGATAAACTTTTTAATACAAAAGAGTTATGACATCTTCTAAAACAGATTTGTATTCGGTATTGTTTTTAGTTGAGTTTTTTCCGTTATAATTCACATTATTAAAAGCGGCTTAGAAATTGTTAAAAATAAAGTAATGCAATAATCCGCCATATTAAAATGAAATATTTTTTTTTAATCACAATGGCTACTCACTTAGATAACAGATTGTTTTGAGCTAATTATGACGGATGGCTTAACACCGTTTCCGTTGGTGCATGATGAACTCTAATATGTGACTGGTGGGAATTTGGGCGATGACAGCTTATAAGTAGAACTGATAACTTTCATCAACTTAATTTATTGGCCAATATTTAATTTTGTGCATTTGTTCTAATATTTTGTAATTTACAGGATTAATTTGAAGAGATATTGAATCAAACAATGCAAGGTATTTATGATTCAGACCATATGAATAACATCGCACAAGAGAAATGCATTCGGAAAGAAATCATTGTGTTTTAAAAAAGGTAGAGATGAATTAGAAATTATTAATATAATAAATATACACGAAAACACGATTAATTAAATAATAACGACGTAAATTGACATGGAACAAATTTTCTTAAGCTCGCTGAAACTAAACGCCTTACTTGACTTTCATTTCTTATGTGACTTACCACACTGACTAGTGAATCTCTGCTAACTCTAATCGTTTTGCTATATTAGATGGCCTTTTATGTAGATTTCTTACTTTTCTATCGTAGAACGTTTTATGTTTGTGTAAAAATAATTCACCAAAAATAAAAAAATTAGTTGATGGTGAACAGATCGACGTTGTGTTCCACTGATTAGTTATTGGATTTCAGAAATGATCCGAGACTGCTGTAATATTCTCTGCATTTATTTTAATACAGTGGTTATCCCTGTTTGAATACCAGGCCGTGGTTGAACGTTTGACTACTGGGACAATTAATGCCAAATCATTACATTTCTTCTGTAATTTCAAATGCTTATTTATTTATTTGAATACGATTGATGATTGGCATAACAGAAAGTTATGCCATTAAAGTTAAAGTCCGTTCAGGAGTTTTTGCTTATTTTTTGCTCATGTAATGACTTCTCGAACCTGGTGCTAGTTTTATGATTGGGATCATTTTAATTTTACAAATTCTATTTGATAGTGATGATTCCGTATGGCTTTTAATTTGACTTCTCGTTGTTAAAGTTCCCTCCGTCCATCAGAACATTTGAAGAACAACAAACAGTACTTGTCTGTATAGTCTGGGTACAGATTGAGGCTAAGGATTAGCCTGGCAGATCAACGCCGCACATCTTAACGACGAGAGCTAGAAAGAGCAGCCGGGTTGTGGCAATGCTTCCATCCAAACGAGTTTCCTTGTTAACACTACAGCATGGGACCTACAAGAAGGGTTAAGAAGTTAAGCTGTGTCAAGCTAACTCGCGATGGTGACAGAGATACTAAGAAGTGTATCTTCCCAGGTTTGAGAGGTTTCCCTGTTGTTATCATACTACAGCGCCGTTTCAGTTTTTTAAACAATTTCTACTTATTTTAGTTTACAAAAATGGACAGCCCATTTGTTCCCTATTCTTCACAGGTAGAAAACTACAGTTGATGGTACTAATTATTCTAGCAACATAACTTGCAGACTTTATTAACCTAGCCGTTCCGATGGGGTCTATTGGGGACCCCAAGTTTTTGATTTTTCCCGAATAACTCTTTTAATATAAATCCTATATGTCACCAACGAGTCTAAACGCGTCTAAAGAATAAATATTATAAATAATCATTGTTCTTTATTGGTAAAAAATAACAATATTTGCTTATGTTTTTTCTCGATCAGTATTATATGCCAAGTGCGATTGAAACGTACTAGTGACATGTGGCGCGAGAACTCAGTCGGCGGCGTATGCTCAGTCTGCGGCGAAACATCGCCGAGTGCACGTGTCATTTCCGCGTCATATTAATTAGTTAAAAAATCCAAAATATCGACCAACTTGACTTGAAATGCTTGGAGTCTTTGAAAGACCCCTTTTACCCAATTCGGAAGTTTTCGAGCCGTCTTGACGGATCGATTAACGATATTCTTTATCAATAACTATGTGAAACACCTGACTGGACATTAATTTTTAGACGATAAATCTGGGAACAATGGATGCAGGATTATTTAACACATTTTAGCCGGATATATGCCGGAAAACTATGAATTGGGATTCCACTGTATTTAATAAAATCATGGTCATATTCGGTATATTTGAATAACAAAGGACTTTCATTGGGCATTTATAATCCCTTTTCTGGTAATCTTCATAATAATAAGACAATATATCTTTATTTTTGAATGTAAATGAAATTAAATGTGAATCATTATTTATGAATTGATTATCCGTAAATTTTTATCAATTTATGTGTCATCATTTATTAAAAATGTTAATATTTTGGCCATAAAATCGCAAAATATGTCATACATATTATTTAAACGACCTTTTAACCCAAAGCGAGTCTTTGCTACCTGGAGGAGACTACGCGATATCCGCAGGTTCTGGGCTTATTCAATCCATTTCCCAAGCACATGCAGAGACATGTTCAACTCAATCCTGAGGATTGCAATGGTTGTCCTCCCGGACTTGTCCGTAACCTTTGTCGATTTTTTCTAACAATTCCGTTCAACGATTGTGACAAAAAAGAACCTTTTAAATTTCAAACGGGAACAGGTTCAGAGACATCAGTTCCTTGGGATACTGTATAGCAGTCCAATTCTTGCAGCTCTTCATTAGTTAAGGGTTCACTGTGTGGTTTCATTCAGTTTCTTGCTCCGAGCCTTCGGAAAAGATTCAGCACATTATTTAATACCAATATATATTGAGGAACTCCAATATCCTCAAAAGTATTTCGGTTATTTAAAAAAAAAATTATTGCGTTTTAAGAAATTCGGGGTCGCAATGATCTGAATTAGTAATTAAACATTAAAATAAAATCAATTTATTATTTTGCATTTTTCATATATAACTTAAACTCATAATAATTTTTATAAATAATTTTACTATCTAATAAATAATTTAGAAGTCCTTATCCCATCCCGACATTTCATCCGGAGGTAGCTTCTCCCTTTTTATAGTATGAAAATGTCTACGGTCTCTATTGTTCTTGATCGGTAATATCAACGGCGCCTTTAATTTACCCTGTTTCAACGAATCCCAATCGAAATTTTTAAACCATCTGAAAACAAATGTCTCGTATTATATAATATATATTTAAAAACAATTAATATGAATTATTACTTATCGCTTTTGATATCGGCGATACCGAGTCCCTTGTATCCTAATCGTTCTTCGGGAGTCTTATTGCATAATTTTCTTATTAATGAACTCGTCAAAATTGGAAACGCGCTAAAATCCGCATGCTCTATACCTTTCAATATCATCTCGTACGTTAATTTTATATTATGGCTTTTAAACGGTGATTTTCCGATCGTTAATTCGTATATCAAAATTCCAAGTGACCAGTAATCGACGGCTCTATCATAACTAATGCCGAGTATTATCTCTGGAGCCATATATTCGGGTGTTCCAGTTATTGTGTTCGTAAATTCATTACGGCTTAAATACTTAGCATACCCAAAATCAATCTAAAAATAATATATTATCAATATTTAAGTACGTTTGTAGATATCTTGGATAATATTTTCTTACCAGCTTGACGTATCCTTTGCTGTCTAACATTAAATTTTCCGGCTTTATGTCTCTATATATGATATCATGATTCGATAGGTATTCCAGAGCCTCGACCACACACGCGGTTATGAATTTGGCAGCTTTTTCTTTTACTTTGCCTCTGTTGTAAAGAAGATTCCATACGTCGCCCCCAAGGATTGGTTCCAATAAATAATAAACAAATTTATCATCCTTGTACGTATTGTATAAACTAAAAAATAGGAGGATTTATTAAATCTACGATAGATTTGATACGATCGAATCATTTTGTTAATCTTACGTTACTATGAACGGACTCTTGCAATTATGCATTACGTCTCGTTCGTTGAACACATGTTTTTCTAAATTTTCGTTTATTACTTGTATTTTTTTAATGCACTTGAGAGCGAACGTTTGATTTGGGTCTTTGGTGTATTGTACCAGTTCGACACGGCCGAAACCGCCTACGCCGAGCGTGCCCAATATAATTAATTCGTTTAACTGTATGTAATTAAATTCTGAAATTAATCGTTTTAATGTTAATTTACGTTTTGATAATTATTTAAATTTATGTTATAATTTTAATTAACCGTTGATTTTCGGTTTTGACGATTCTACGCTGTTTGAAATTTGTTTTTCTGATACATCATTTGTGATTCGGTTATCATTTATTTCTGTACGCTTGGATTCTGTCGATAATAAAAGCATATACGTATAATGTATAAATAATAGGTTGTTTAGAATGTAATCCATTATTATTTAGTTTTAGTTCTGCTACATTGATACATACCAACGTAGAAGAAATGTCCGAATTGCTCAAAAAAGTTGTCTGTGAAAGTTTAAACTAGGACTCGAGATCAATATTACTAAAACCAAACTGATGATAGTGGATAGAATTAATCGGCTATCCAGATCCGTTTATTTTCTGAATCTGGAGAGGGTTGAAGATTTTCTTTATCTTGGATATCTATTTATTAGTAACGGAAATTGTGAACCAGAAATAAGAATAATTAGAGTTGGTATCGGTCATGGCCATGATCGTAGTTGCGTGTAACCATGATTATGAGGAGCCAGGCAGCTATCTATGCCAATTCTATAACGTGCGTGCCACAGGAGGTAGCAGCCGATCTGACCATAAATTAAATACAAATTGTCCTTAGCCTCGTCTGATTATTATTGTTATAATCGCGCATTGACAGCTCAGCTCCCAGGCTCACGACTGGAGGACAACCATCGCAATATTGACCTCAGAGTTAAGACGGACGTTTCTCTGCTGGTGCTTGGGAGGTGGATAGAAGAAGCCCGGGACCAGTAGAGATCACGTAGTGTCCTCCAAGTGGGAAAGACCTGCTTTGGATCAGAAGGCTGAGGAAGTAGGCGAATTGGGATGGCTAAAAATGGAATATCAAAGCTATGGACAATTTTGAAAGACAAAAAACGTTAAGCGCCGAGTCTGGTATTCTCAATTTTTTTTTATGGGGTGGAAAGCTAAAGGAGAATATGAAAAAGAAAATTGACGCCTTTGAAGTGTGGTACTAGCGACGCCTCCTGATAATACCCTGGACCGCTAAACGCAACAAACGTGTCTGACCTGTAAGAAATGGGATACGAAGAAGATAACCGACTTTCTACTACATGTCTCAAAAGCATTCTTTGATACTTTAGACATCTCGATAGAAGAAATGACAGCTTGGAGAAGCTCGTCGCACTTGGAAACTTACAAGGACGCAGGGGTAATGGCAGGAGTTCCACCCCACTAGAAAGACCTAATGAAAACCGCAGTGGGCTCCATTATAGTAGCTGTGATGCAAGATGCGGAATTCAGAGGATCCTGGAGAATGAAAATCAAGAAGATTCGTATCAAGAATGATCACAATTCTCAGACATAAGGGTGCCGACCCAAGTAGAAGGAGTTTTAGTTCAGAAACAACAGAGTGCATATCTTTTAGATGCAGGACGACCATCAAAATTCGACGAAGTCTTGCTAAAATCCACTATTGAAGCAGATCCCTGATCAAACTGTTGAGCAATTATCGCAAAAACTCTCAACACGTATAGATCTTTGCTGTTGAGATGGAGAAAATTGCCGTATTTGTCACCATAGACGAATAATTGATAACTTATAACAACTTGAAAAGAAAAGAACGGTGGCTGACACAAAATCAAACATTTACCGACACCGAAACCCGGATGAACACTTCAGAACGTTTTTTTGTGCATCTATTAGAATATGTATGACATCGTCCATTATTAAGACAACAATTGTTAAATTAAACGGAATACTAAAAGTAAGTCAAATTCATTTAAATAAAAAGGTAATTATTCTTCAACCCGACAACACATATTCTCAGAAAGCCGAAAATAACTAACTAAACAGTGGCCTTATAACCCTGGGGCGGGTCTTTGCCACCTGGAAGGACACCTCCGTCTCAGTCATGATGTCATGACTGTAGACAGACGTTCTCCAGGTTATCTAGGCTCTTCGAATACGGGTCAGGTAAGCCAGCCAAAACCGAGTCCTTGGCAGTTAACAATAATAATTAGACGAGGTTATGGCCAATTCGTATTTAATTTACGGTCTGATCGGGTGCTACGGGCACCTCCTGTAGCACACACGTCACGAATTGGCCTGGATAGCGGCCTGGCTCCTCATAGCTGCGTAGAATCTACGAAACTACGATTGTCTCCAACCGCCATCGCCAACTCGAATCGAAAATAACTGAATAATTAAATTAAAGCGATCAAACCGGGAAGTTTTATGTCGTCCAGTATACTCATCAGACTTAGAACCTTCAGATTATTTTTTATTAAAGTCCTTAGAGCATTTATTAAGAGAAAAAATAATATAGACATCGTAAAAAGTCATCTTGAAATTTATTTTGATCTTAAACACATAGTTTTTTCGAGAAAAGAATTGAAAAATTACCAGAGAGGTGAGAATTAGTTATAAACAACGTGAGTTATGATCCACTTCACTATAAAGAAGATGAACAGGAACAAATACTTTTGGAACTATCATTTGTTGAAATCAATTATGTCTGATATGCCAAGGATAAAACTTACAAGTTTAGAAATTTTATTTTGAAAACTGTACAAAAATAAGAGTTAGTTTACAAAGCAATGGATGCAGAACGGCTTTGTAATTTTGTGATATATTTAATAGAAGTATCAAAGATGAGGTCATTGTATGTCATCGAATCAGTCTTTGAATCAGAATGATTACAAAGAAACTGGAGACACGTCATCGTTCTTATTATTCAAGAAGGGTGATATGATAACGTTGATTGATGATTGTAATGGAGAAATTGTCATAACATCAATGTTGAGATGATAATGGAGAGTTAAATGGCAACTTAGGTATAATTCTTTTGGAACAAGTTTACATTTTGACGACGATGACCTCCTCAAGATATTGCAGCCATATTCCAAAAAGAAGGGCGCTCTTGACAATAGATATATACAACCCTCAAAATAAAATATAACAGAATTCAGAGAAAGAAGATGTTTACATTGCAAATTTCAGAAAAGGACACGGTGTATACGTTGGTAGCACAATATCAAGACATTATATTTTAGATTAATTCAAAAAAACTTATTGCTGAAATGAAAAATAATGGATTTCTTTCCGCTCAACCTAATATATATTTTTAATTAAATTATATAGATTTTTAAAAAATATTTTACCTTTTATGTCGTCTACTGAATCGTTTTCAGACTGATTTGTTTTTATAGAATTTGTAAGTTTCGTGTTTTCTGACGTTAAAAAAATACATATTAATATTAAATCGAATAAATAATTAAATATTTGAATAAAATGCATACTTACTTTCGATATGCAGCGATTTCGTTATTCGTTCCGGCAATTTTTTAATGCTTCGCAATTCTATAAATGATGTTCTATCTGTCACCTGACGCTTCGCATCATATCTGATTGCATTTTTAAATTTAATTTTTTCATTTAAATAATTATTAAACGATCTATAAATAATAACGTAACGCATCACAATGATTCTGCATCGGATTAAATATCATATAATGTGTACTTACTCGGGTTCTATTATCAGACATTCCGCACCTGAATCTTTCGCAAAAATTGATAACGGCTTTAATTTTATATTGAATATTTGTTCGTTGAAGTAATCTCCTCTGCGTCTTTCTCGTATATGATGTTCGTGAGATGCATTAGATTTATTTTTGAACACGACCCCTCCTGCCGCAATGACGTAGAGCAAATTTCTCTTGCCGGACGATGACGTTATGATTTCACCGGCTGGAAAATATCTCTTTTTTGAATAGAAACGTAGATATAATTTCTATATTTAAATATAATCCTGATTGACGTGACGATATTTAACTAAAACTCACTCGCTCTATGTATTTAGTTACGTCGGTCAAATCTGAAACGTGCAATCCTTTAAAATCGATAACGTTTGATAGCAGTTGAATTATGACCTTGGTGATTTGGGGCTTATTTTTCGATAGTATTTCCTGCAGAATATATTTCTCCAATGTCCACACTCTACACTTAGTAACGGCTGAAATATTATATTATTTTATAATGACGTTGAATGCAATTTTATATGTATTAGGTTGTTCGGAAAGTAATTTCGTTTATTTTCAACAGATGACTTAATTGTATTTTTTCACAGCCAACTTCACAGTCGCATAATCATTATATATTTTGACAGCTGATATAGCAAAGCTTGCCATATGAAAAAGTTTGATTGATTCTACGCAGTGGTTTTTGATTGGTCCCTTTCAAATATGGAAAGTGAAAAGCAGCATTTTCGACATAATGAAAATGCTGTTCAAGCAAGAAGAAAAATATCCGATGTGTATGGAGAAGGCGTATTGACAGAACGCCAGTGCCAAAACTGGTCTGCAAAATTTTGATCCGGAAATTTTGATGTTGAAGATGCACCACGTTCTGGAAAGCCAATTGAAGCTGATGAAGACACAATAAAGTCATCAATTGATGCAAACCGGTGAAAAACAACTCATGAGATCACTGAGAGATTAAATTTATCTAATTCGACCGTTCATGATCATTTGAAACGGCTAGGTTTAATCTCAAAGCTCGAAAAATGGGTTCCTCGTGTTCTTATGGAAAGAAATTTGTGCCGTCGCTTTGACGTGTGTGATTTGCTTCTCAAACGTCAAGAAAATGATCCATTTTTTGAAGTGCATCATCACTGGGGACAAGAAATGGGTCGTCTACAACAATGTTAAACGGAAGAGATCATGGAGTAAAAAAGATGAACCGGCTCAAAGCACTTCGAAAGCCGATATTCGGCAAAAAAAGGTAATGCTATCTGTTTGGTGGGATTTCAGAGGAATTTTTTTTTTGAGCTTCTATCGGACAACACAACGATCAATTCTGAAATGTACTGTCATCAGCTGGACAAATTGAATGATTCACTTAAACAGAAAAGGTCAGAATTGATCAATAGAAAAGGTGTAGTGTTCCACCAAGATAATGCGAGACTTCATACAAGTTTGTCAACTCGCCAAAAGCTTTTACAGCTTGGATGGGATATACCGTCACACCCACCATATTCTCCAGATCTGGCACCTTCTGATTGTTATTTGTTCCATTCTCTACAAAAATTTTTGGACGGTAAAACCTTTACTTTATATGAGGAGATCAAAAATTACCTGGAACAGTTTATTGCCAGCAAAGAACAAAAAAATTATGAGCGTGGAAACATGCAACTGCCAGAAAGATGGCAAAAGGTATTAGACCAGAATGGACAATATATAATTCAATAAAATATTTATTCACCATAAGAAAATCGTCTTTCATTTTCTTATTATGGTGCTTTCACGGAAGCGGCTTCCAACCTGGGTCTGGAGGTGAATTGGTCCAAGACCAAATATAGAGGGGACCTCGGTGTATGTGGGGTCCGGGTCTATTGGGTGCGTTAAAGCATTCAAATACCTGGGCACCACAGTCACCGAGGACAATTCTGAAAGTACAGAAATCTCTGCTCGTATACTAATTGCGAATCGGTGCTATTTTGCCCTGTCTGAATTACTGGGCAATAGGTTGCTCTCGAGGCGAAATAAACTAAGAATTTTTTAAAACTATCATTCGCCCGGTGGTAGCCTATGCGTGCGGGTCATGATCTCTAGCAAGCCGGGACATGTATCGTCTTGATCGGTTCGAGAGAAAAGTCTTAGGATGGATCTTTGGACGCGTCCGGACGAGGCTAGTCCCGGATATAGAGACATGCGTTCCAATACCGAGGTCATGGCCACGTATAGAGATATACCATTGTCCTCATACATTCGCACGCAACGCCTACGTTGGGCAGGGCATCTAGCCCGAAAGGGCAGTGATAGGCTGCTCCATACTATCATGAACTCTGGGGGAACCCGCCCCGTTGGGAGGCCAAGACTTCGGTGGAGAGACAGGGTTCAGGCGGACGCGTCTCTGTTGGAGCTTGGGCGATGGATCAACGAGGCGCAGGACCGGCAGAGATGGCGTAATGCCCTTCAGGTGGAAGGGACTCGTTTCGAGTTCCATTTAATTATTATTATTTTCATAATAAAAACGAATCTTCCGAACAACCTGATATATCAATACCTTTTATTCGATTTTCAGAATTGTCTTCATACAATATTGCCTTATCGCCGAAAACTACGCCCGATCCGAACGTATTAACGGTTATATTATTTTTAATGCTTTCATAAATCCCGCTTTCGCTTACGAATAATTGCACGCCAATATTATCAGAGTCGATAATGTAACTATCGGCTAAATATACCTCGGAATACATAGCTGCGATGATTTCGTTCATTATATCGTAGTCTTTTATGTAATTGCATATGAAATCGTTGTCGTTTAATGCATTTTTTATCAGATTGATGTGTCTATAATTAACAATATTATAAATAAATGTATAATAATATAAATCGACCGTTAATTGTGATTACCTATCGTCTTTTTTGCATTTTAAATCATGAATCGGGAGCATTTCTTCGGATATTCCGTCTGTTTTAGAATGATTTTCGATAGTACCATTGTCGTTGAGCTTAAAACATATTTGATTTTTAATAATCATGGATTTTTATTAATTTATTTTAAATAAAACAACGTCACAATCGATGATCTAACGCAGAAAATTTCCGATTATCGATTTTAAGACCAATTATTTTTCATAGATAATGCGTGTAACTAAATTTTATTGCATATTTCCGTTATAATTAAATAATACTTTATGTTTATTACTTGATTATTGTTTAGATAGTGCGAAACATTGTTATATAGAAGTTTATTTTAATTTAATCTTTAATTCGTTCTGGATTATTTATACACCGTATATTAAATAATAATTTAATTTATTATAGAGATAGATCTCAATAAATTATAGAGTTAATGATAAAATATAGAGTTAATGATAAAATATATACATGATCATCGTCCATGTAAAATTCGCGTTACATAATCGACGGTCAATTATTCACAGTGTATTTTACTCACGTGTGATCTGTCTTCGTTTGTTGTGTATGTAAATTTTTCCGTTTTGTTTTCAGTAAATTTACTATCTGATTTAAAAATCTTCAGCACTTTACCGAATTTATAATATTTAGCCATTTACAAGAGAAATGGTAGAAAATTGAAAGCTACTCCGCAGAACAAACTGAATAACACAGTGTTAAATGAGATAATGATAATGAATTTATGCTCATTATTTGCAGTTTTTTATATTCGTGTCCAACACTATCTGATTGACACATAGTCAACCATTGGTTGATTGTTTTTTTTTATTATTTTATTTAAATTTTAACATAATTTAATGATTCTTTATGTAAATATTACTTATTATTTAATCAATAAATGTTTAGTTAAAGTCCAAATAATTTATTTAACCTAGCCGTGCCGATGGGTCTATTTGGGACCCCAAGTTTTTTATTTTTCTTGAATATTTTTTTTAATATAAATCCTACATATTACAATAGAAACTTTTTGTATTTGTCTATATTCTAAAGAATAAATATTATAAATAATCATTGATTTTATGGTCCGAAATAAAAATAAAAACAACGATATTCGCTTCTGTAGCCAGGCACGCGATGTTTTTCCTCACTCTCAACCGGTACGATGTGCCAAGTTCGAATAAAACGTATACCAGTTACATGTGCTGCGAGAATTTGGCGGTCGGTTTACCGACGGCGTGTCCTCAGTGTGCGGTGGGACATCGCCGGGTGCGCGCGTCTTTATGCATAGTGCGCGGCCGACTATGCAGATTTCTTTTATTAACCTAGCATATTTATCTATACGTTATTTTCTCTTAATTGCTTTTTTTTTCTTATTGTTATTTTATATTTCTACTCATTACTCGTTTGATTTTATATTTTTGTATGTTTTTAGTTGTGATTGAGTGCTTGGGGTCTATTTCCATTATAAATAGACCCCTTTTGGACGACATGCTGGTTTCGAGTCGGCGTGACGGATCGGTTAATAAATAATATTTAAATAAATACAGTACCGAACATATAATCAACTACCGGTAAAAAAAACTTCTTCTGTGGACGATTCAGTACGCTAGGATTTTATGACAAATAGGATTGCCATGAAAATTTTCGTGCGGTACCAGCATCGTATATAGGATGGATGCGGGCGGCATCGGGGTGTGAGGGGTTACTAAGCGCTGTGTTGCGCTGCAATTCAGAGCAGTTCCGCGCCGTCCATACGGACTCACTTTAAAGATATACTTTAAAGAAATTTTTAATTCCGCAGTACCTTAAAATATTTCATCCACGAGCCGCCATTGCTTATATATAATCTACATTTTTTTTGAGATAATCCATTGCTTTCTAGATATTATATAACTGGTATACTCTAAATTTTAAAATGTTACAATTTCACTGCTCGCTACTGTATATCTTAATTAATTTTTATATTTTAGTCAGAGAATGTGTTGGGTGCGTACTGGATGCAACAATAGCACCCACAATCCATTAAGCATAGGTAATATCTTAATAACGTTATTAAAACACATAATGGTGATTAATGTATTATTAAGATAGAGATCAATAACCTTTTCGAAAACACGCCATTATAGCCTGTAACATAATTATGAATTATACGCGGATAAAATTGTAAATACAAAAATGTAGCTAAAACTCGAATTTACTAACAAAATATATGGGGTCTAAATACTCCTATGATTCAAATAAACGAATTGCAGGTGTCACACCGGGATGACCGTATCGGTTAAAGCGTTAACTTTATTGATCAGCTAAGCTAAGTTAAAACAATTTAATATATAATATTTTATTTAATTATTCATATTGTTAAATGCCAATATATTTACTTTATAGCCTATGAATAATTTATTAGGATGTTGTCATTGTAGATTATCAAAATACAATAATTTATTACTTCTATGAACTCTTGATTAGATATTTATTTATTATTGCTCTATATGATGGAACCTAGATCTATTGTTTTTAATTTTAATCAACTTTTTTTCGAGTCTCTGAGAATAATTTATTATTGCTCTATATGATGGAACCTAGATCTATTGTTTTTAATTTTAATCA
>JAGXCT010033826.1:0-41952 GCA_022495035.1 Philopotamus ludificatus | reverse complement strand
TATGTAGCCGCGATACAAATTTAGCAATATTATTGCGATTAGAATATCGTCGACGCAAATTAGCACGTTTCCAGCTGAAAATATTTACTCCATCAATATAATTTATTATTACTACACCGGGCAAAACATAATTTCGCATCACTCACCGCGGCAAATATGACGAGCGGTTAAAAGTTAAGATCGTTTTATTGCGTAAACATTATAAATTCGCTCAAATTCGTCGGCCAACACAATAAAAAAATTCGCACAACAAAGAAAACAAAGATTTTGCGTCACATCGGCGGATTTCTACGACGATATAATACCAGCTAGTCGCGTGGATAGCGACTAACGAATATCGTCCATAAAACTGCATCACACCGATTAATATGTATTTAATTATCTCAATATTGGTATTATCTGTAACGAGTATTTGCTTAAATTGTAGGATATTGACTTTGTACATTTAAATATGTCTCCAGATGATAATGAAAGTTAACGACACTATCGAGCCGGTCATACGAGCAAACGTCGTTCGATTTCGACAAAATTAAAACCAATATATACATTTGACGTATTATTTTAATCACAAATCAATTGATAGCGCGGAAAAGATACCGACGTAGATTTAAATATCGCATTAAATGTGTCGACGTTATTTAAATATGCCTTTTGAGGCAATAATGACGAACGAAAACGTACACGATCGCTTCGAAACGTCAACGGGATCGTTGGAATTCGTCGACTATGAGACAGATTAATCCTCCGAATTCGTTTCACTTGTATCGTCGTTTTTCTCGACAGGTTCGATACTGTTCGTACAATATAAAAGTTGAAAAATTGTATCGGGCAATTAAATGCGAGCGTTTCGTTTCATTTTATCGTTTGGACGATGTAGTTTTATATTTGGATAATATGTATTTAATGTCACGGGGAAGATATAAGCGTCAAACGGTGATGTATTTCAGGCTGATGGATCGTTCGATATACACCGTGTCCTATGAGAGACGGACGGTTTCGCGGATATTGTCGCGGGATGGATCTGCATACATTTGCGAGTCGTAGGAACGTAGAGAAGGATTCGCGGAGCGTTCGAATACGATGCAATCTGTTTATTGTTTACGGCGGGCAATCGAGGCGCGTCTCGTTTTTGTTTACTTCGCGGACGGGGCGCGATCATATGAGGGCATCGCGGAGGCCGTTTGAGGTTAGGTCCGCAATGTCAAACGTCAACTGTCAGCGGGGGGGTACCTTGGTGCGCGTGACGACGTGCGTGGCGAGGCGCACGAGCGCGAAGTTGCCCTTGCCGATGGTGCGCTGCAGCTCGTAGTAGCCGACGCGCACCAGCCGCTGCAGCGGGGCGGGGCCGCCGGGCGCCATGGGGACCCGCCGCACGCCGCGGCCGCACTGAGCAACGACCCGCCCGCCCCGGCCGCTCCACGCGCGCGCTCGGCGCCGACTGAATAAGAAAAAACAATTATTTTTAAATATAAATTATTTTTTTCGAAAAATAAATCCACCCACGGTTAGACGCGTCACCGCCGGCCGTCGCGCTAATAATGTCTTTTTTCAAAATTTCAGTGTTGCCAGTCTCAAAAAATATTTTTTTTTTTTAATTTTCATCCCCGCCCTGCGAAAGATTAAAACGTAAATACAACGAATTCTAAATCCACTAATGTTATTATACGATTCTAAAATGATTAAATCATGATATAGAATTTATTTTTAAAATATCTTAACAGAGATAATGTCGTTCTGTCTATGCCCTCTTTAATATCGGCGTCAGAAAATTATGTTTTAAATATATAATAGTTTAAAAAAATGCATTTCTAATTACGTTATTTGTATTTAAAAAAATCAACGAACCGACCCCGACACACCTTGACAACGATAGTCCCATTGAATTCTTTTTGAATTATTATTGGCCATCGAAAAGGTTTCTCGTATTCATGGAAAAAATGAGAAATGTAGAAAGAATCTCTGTACTCGCAAGACATTGCCTTCTACAATCTCTTCTTATTCCCGAAGATGAAAATAAAAAATAAAAAAAGACGGTCTGCTAACAATGCGCAGATAAAGAAAGAATCGCACTCTTGAGAAAAACGAATAAAAATGCATAAGCCTTTCGCTGAGTATCTATCATTTTAAGCTAAATTAAACGAATTTTATGCATAATTAATCAACTATTGATTTTGAGATATTCAATTTTCGTAAAATAAAATAAACGAAACAAAAGGCCTCGACCGGCGATCGTCGATCACATTTTAACATAATCGACGAACGAGAAAATAATTTTAATTAATACCCCCCGGTTATTTCACGGTTACATTTCTCACACAAAATGTTCCGTCCCTCTCGCCGACGGAGGCCGTGCGCGCGAGCGAGCGAGACGGTCTCGCTATTGACATAAGTGAGAGCCGTCTCGGTGCGGAACAGCCCTGACGTCATTGCTGACGTCACACGCGGCAAATTTAAAATCAATTATCGGTATACAGTCCCGTCAATTCGAAGGAAAACGTGCCCTTGTTAGTGCGGCGCTCGCCGGTTCGGCCGAAAGACAACGTGCGCCCCTAAATACTTGATGAATTGTTTTCGTACATTATTTAGAGCCGGTCCGTGAATTATTGTCTCGAGGGCTGGCCGCGTGACGTCACATACGCTAACACCTATGTAAGTGTATAGACAAAACATGTTCGTTCCAAAAATGTGAATTTAACGCCGACACCAGACATAACCATCTGTTTAAATCTATAAATAAATAAAAATGTTTTGTTTATCTATGTTTATGGCTAACTGAAACATTCTTTCCCCTTCTTTATAATAATTACGGATTCTATATAAAATATCACATGGATATTTTTATTTTATATATATGACGATGCAAAGTTTTGTAAGCATGAATTCTATTATTTTTGACAATTCAAATGGGAAATTATTATTTCGGTGTGGAAACACTGAATGCATCATGGCGGCGAAAGACGTCAAAATTTATTTCACATTCGTATGTATTTTTAATTTCTAAAAGAAAAGACTGTTATTTTACGATATATTATGTTTTAAAATTGTCCATTATCATTTTAACTTATTCGTAAAATAATGTCTGTCGTGTTGATTATATTTTGATAGTTGACATGTTTACATTCGCGTGTTAAGTGTTGCCACTCTTTAAATATACTAAAATTATAGCAATAATTGGACAATTTTTATTTTCAGGTAGTTTTATCCCAGCTTATTATACAACCAGAATTTCTTCAGGCACAGAAAATAAGTAATTCTAAACAAATACTGAATGATGGATCTGGATTTATAACTATCGGTCAGTTTAAGAAAAAAGTCACATTGACAAGCAACGAAGGGAAACTATTACGCAAACTAGTGCATAATATGAATTCAATCGGTTTTACTATAGATCCAGTAAATGTTTGGAACGCAATGAAAAATATACATAACGATATTGACATGGCAACATTTGCTTCGCAGGATTTTGAAATTAAAATCTTACCAACGAAGGACAACGACGGTAGATATACAAAGCCACTTCGTGACATAACAGAAATCGAAGGACAGAGGCTTGATGATGCATTAACGCATCTTAAAAACCACGGATTAAACATTATTATCGGAACTATTTAATTTATTATGTTAAAAAATATATATATGATCGACTGATTAATTTTAGTAATATATAGATATAATGCATTTTGTCATATATATAAGACTGACTATTATATATTGTAACTTTATTTGTTTCGTTATTAATTACCTTAATTTATTTTTATAAAATAACAACTCGTTCCTGGTATAAAATAATTAAAACGCTCTATCAACAATATATGTATATTTGTCCATCTTAACTAAACAAAATAAAAAAAATAATACATATGATAGTATTTTATTAATAAAATAACAAATATTCTAAATGCATAAACATTATATTTAGGTACATAATATTAAAAAAAAAATCCATAACCCTTATAAATATATAAGGTTATAAACCTCAACAAAACAGTGGATAATATTGTGGAATAAATGACAAAATAATACAATAAAATTGATTCTTATAAGCAATATAGATCACATCCTCTTTTACGCAGAGTATTCATTCCAGTAATCCAATCTGACTCGTAAGTACAATGTTGCATAATTCCAGATCCATTGTTTTCCTCGATTTATCGTCTTCAAATTATAGTCACGTGTCACATTTTACCCTGATAGCTAGTTTTTGTCAAACATTTGTCACGAAATTCTGCAAACTTTTAAATAACTAGGCTAAAAAAATTACCGCAATCATAAAAACTGCATAATTTAGATAAAATATAGTCAGCGAGAACGTTGCTGTAGATCAAAACGAGCACAGCATGAGTAGAGAGACGTAACTGAAATTACTGAATTATTAAAGAATAGCGAATAAAGGATCGGATGTATTCATTATCATTAAATAATACAATACATAAAATAATAATTAATATTTATGATAACATAACAATAACCAGCATATTAAAAATAAATAACTGTTAACAATCGACAATACAAGTTCCGTAATTATTAAATAAATGTATATTTTCTAATGATATACAGTAAACCCTCTTATAGCGCCGAAATAAGGATCCCGCTATAGAAACCCGCCCTATAGAAGACTAGGCACACATACAAAATGTGGGGTTGGGTTTTTTTAAATGTTTTTGTTTTATTTCTAGTTAATTCTCACTCGCGTGCTATATTTTGTAGTCATTGAGCTTTATTTTGGATGATAATGCATTACATATCTACGAAATATGTAATCTGACCTTGAAAATATAGCGTTTTGTAGAAAATAGCGATCTAATTGAAAGCACCATAGGAGGGACTGCCGCACTATAGAAGGGAGCGCTATAAAAGGGTTGACTGTATATGTATTTTTACATGACATGCATATAGAATGTAAAAGGAATGATCGTTGATAAAAGTTCATGAGGTAATTTCGGACACGAAATATATTTAACTTTAAGTTACATATAGTTACAATTGTAAATTATTGATATAACAATCACTAGCTGCATTGAGCCAAATTATGTAACACGTACAATCTAAATTTCTAAATACGTCGTCTATACTAGGATAATAAAAATTTAGAATTGTGACGGAACACTCGAAATATTTGAACTATGTCAACTCACTAGCCCTTTATATTAATTTTTTTTTATCATTACATATATTAAGTTAATAAAAGGCCTAATCATTATATGATGCCAAAATCTAGCAATAATAAAATATATTTTAAATGCATAAATTAAACGTAACATACATACGTTTTGTGATATTAAAATTCATAGACAGTAGAATAATAATCGAGCTAATTAATTAGATTGCCGCGGAGAATATAAATTGTATTGCAAATTTGGTGAGATAATTATTACTGGCCATAGTCATTGCAAATAAATACTTAATATCAAATTATTGCTATATTATTAAGAAAATATAATGAGAATAATAACAGAATATGTACAAACTATAAACATTTTTTTTCTTCAATACTATCCTATTAAAAGTTTAAGACGATAAAAACTACAAAAATCAATGAAAAATACGCAAATATTTAGATAAACGTCAACAAAAGTACATTATTAATGCTACAACTCCGTAGAATATAATATCACAATGATAATCTATAATATCGTAAAAAATTATCATGATTAAATGTATTTATCCACCATTTGAATGCAGAATAATCTGCGATCGTATGTACATTCCATTATTCGTTAACAATAATGTTACATTGTATTCTCACATTATTTTAAACTCGTTTCGTGAGCTTTGGTAATCCTAGTGTGAAATAAATCATTGTCAACGTTATATCTACAAATACGATAAAACACGTGTTAGAATCAGTTTCTATATTTTTCTAAAAGCTCCTTTGCTTCTTTATCCGCTACATAGTCCTGAAACAAGTATAATAATATCATTGCAATAACTATTATTAGCATAAACTAAAATCAAAGTATCTGAATCTGTTAATTTTTTGTAGCTTTTTGTATCGAAAAGTCATGTCGTATTTATGATGATCCTTTTGGATGCTCAGTCGCGTTATGTTCGTCAAATTCTCATCACGTGCTTTGTGTTACACGGGTCACAGACATTCTCAAAAACGCATTTTATCGTTTAAAATATATTTTTCACACCCTTTTGCAAATAAAGACATTTATTACGAGTGAAACATTTATTTTTTATGATTTATAATTTCAAAGAACAATTATAATCGTTAGGATGAAAAACAATTCAATATCCTCTGTACTCTCCGGATCTTGTGCCATCAGATTACCACATTTTCAGGTCATTACAACACTTTTTGGATGGAAAAAAATCAGAAATGCCGAGGTGAAAAATTAGCTTATCGTATATTTCAATTCAAAGTTCAGAATGGTGGAGATCTTTTAAATGATTGTAGAAATATTAACATACAGTGAAACCCTGTTTTTATGTTTCTGAAGGGGCTGATAAAAATAAATATAATTAGAGGGAAAACATAGATTCGGGGTAAGAAACGAGCTACTAAAATAAAACGGGATTGAAAAAAATATCCCATAACACAATTAATGTCTCAGGGTAGTGACGAGGAAGCCTCTCCGCTTTACAAAAATTGACAGAACTGCATTCCTCTTGTGGTAGACAGGATTAGATTCCTCCTAAGATTGGCTAAACTGGACTCCTAAGGTTGGGAGAACTGGTTCTCCCCTGAAATTTATGGGATTAGACTTATCCTGTTGGCAAGACTGGATTCCTCCTAAAGTTGGCAGAACTAAACTTCTTCTAAGGTTGGCAGAATTTGATTTCTCTTGAGATTGATGATGATGATTTCGTATGGCTTTTACTTTGCCATTCTTCGCGTGCTCGTCTTGCTGGTGAAGTTTCCTCCGTCATTTCAGAGCACACCAAGAACGACATTAGTTGGCTACGTAATCCAGATCTTGAGTTACGACCACGTAGCAGTGAGGGCCTCATAGGGCAGCGGGCCAACATCGCGCCTTAGCGATGGTCTAAAACAGCCACTGAGTGCGGCATTGCTTCCATCGAGCGAGTTTCCTGGTGCGCTATAGCCTGAGAGACTGGAGGGCGGGATGACTTAGCTGGGATTGGGGATGTGATGGAGGGCGGCCGAGGAACTATCCGGCATTTGTAGAATTGGCTGAGGAGCCGAGGGCAGCCTAGCCTGGAATAATCGTACTCTACACCAGTTACTAATGAGGAAGCTAAGAGGTGTATCTTACCAGGTCTAATGATGGGACCGGCCCCGTGGCTAGCCGGGTTAGGACTAGGTAGTTGATAAATTAGATTCCTTCTAAAAGGTGCGTTTCCGAACCATGTACACCGAGAAAACACGATGGCGAAGGCGGCATATGATTGCTACCTACGATGCACTATGCCTTTGCCGTGAACAACAATACTCCAGCAGAAGGAATCCGATTACTCATTACTCACGCGGTTAAAACAGTTTTAGTTGCTTGTGACGATCGCCAATTTTGACTTCACTACTGTGTTTGACACAGTAGTGCTGCCGCAGTCATAAATAATGGCACTTTTTAAGGATGAGGAAGTTGAAAACTTAATAAATTTAGTGTCTCAGCATTCTTCTCTATTTGATTGCATGATCTTCTCTATCTATCATCTTCTCTATGCTGATTTTAAAGATGAATTAATAAAAGATAATATTTGGAAACAAATCGCTGAAGAATTAAATATACTTATTATTTTTATATGTAGTTATTATTTTTTTATTTTTTAAATGTTAAATTTATTATAAACAAACAAACAATTATATGGAGAAAAACAAAGATCGCCTACGACCGAAAACGAACAAGGCACCTGAAAATTATAATAAATTATTTTGTGTCGACTGGCGACATTGCGCGACTTCGCTATTCGGGAACAAAAATATTCCTTTAACCGCTTCCTCGAATACAAAAAGAAAAAAAATCTAAAAAATGTTGGAAACCCTGGCCATAAAATGTTAATATTTTGAGATTCTCATTGTTTTATAATCTAAAGTATGCGTAGATATTTTGGGAATTTATTTCTTTCTAAATGTTAATTTTTAAGCCTTTTTAAATTTTAGCGCATAAAAAGATTGACTAAACTCTGTCTAAAATTTGGAATATTGTTGGGAATTTATATTTAAATTTTTATCAAAATTGGTAGATTGGTTTTAAAGTTATGCTCAATTTACGAAATCTCTTGTTGAGTGCATTTTTAGGAAATTGACCCCGCGTCTGAGGATGATTTGCCACCGCCGTTAGTGGATGACATCTGCCGAAAACAATGATTTTTTTAAATTTCTATCATGAATCGATATTTCGTATGTAAATATATACATACGAAACAACCCTCCTATAACGTTTCCTGTAAATCGCTGTTTTCTACAAAATTCTAATATTTTTTTGTTCGTGGAAATCTATAATACATTGCTTTGAGTCGAGTAAAAGGTCAATGCTCTTTGGTTGACGAATTTTGCAAAAGCAGCGATTTAGAAAACGCTATGGAATTGGGCTGACTGCTATATCTTGTCCTGGAATTTCAGAAGCGTAAATATTATTATATAACGGGTTTTTTTTAAACAAAGTTGGGTATGGCGGGGCGTAACGTGGCGTATGCAGTGAATAAGTTGGCTGAAATAGGACGCCAACGTGGCGTAAGCGGATGTTAAAGTGTTAATATAATTATATGCTTAAAATTAAAAACAAACAAAAATCCATTTTTTTGGAATGTTTTTGCAAAAATAATTTGCTAATGAAGTGGTTAATTTGTCTCGAACCCATAAGTCTTCGACATTTTCAAAACCACTTGTCCTCGCGATTCTAATCGCGGTCTCGCGTGAATATTTTCATTCATTCTGCTCAGTATTGTTGTTGTCTGAGCAAGAATTTCTAAGCAAGGCAAGGCATAGGCGTAATGTAGGTAGCTATCCATTAAGCTGCTACGTGGATTATCGAGAGGCGATGATTCGGGCTTTAAGGATGACGGAATTAGATTATTCCTGAGGTTGGCAGAACTAGATTTATATTTCAGTTTTTTAGGGTATAAGCTGAAGTGAAAATATTTTGAGGGGGGGGTCTCAAAATTGAATTACGCTTGAGGCCTCTCGAGTGCTAAATCAGCCACTGACGACCATCACACTACGATGAAGATTTGTTAAAATCCACTATTAAAGCAGATAGCCATCAAACTGTGCAAAAATTTGAAACGCAATGATAAAGTCAACAGGACAAGAATTTGGATGCCACATATGCTGTCCCTCAATAGCAAAGAACACCGCGTCAACATGTGTAGATCGTTACAGAGGAATTTACCATGTTTGGATCGAATTGCCACCGGAAACGGAAAATGGATAAACACGACAACATAAAATAATTATTCTCAAACCGAAGCGCATATTAACACATCAGAAATTTATTTTGTGTATTGGATGAGATATTTGAGGCATCATTGTCGATTTGAACTTTTAAAACCAGAAGAAATAATTAGAGCAGACGTTTATTGTGAACAACTAGACTGATTGAATCAAATACTAAAGATCAAAAGTCGAGATTTATTCAATAGAAAGATAATTAGACTGGGAAGTATTATCATATCTATTCCCAAAGTTCCCAAAACCGAAATCTCGCATATATTATAAATTTTACTTACGTCGGACATTTTATTTTCAATTTCTACAGCTTCTTCAAGCCAATTAACTGCTTCCTGATACATTTTCATTCCGATATAACTTTTAGCTACATACAACCTGAAACAACACAATTAATAAATAAGAAATATATCTTATGAAAATTTTACATCAACGTAATCGATTATACATACTTATTTTCCTTCCATTTTATATTGATTAACTTATCTGCCGTTAAGAAATCATTCAACGCTTCTTCGTAACTCGCATTAGGAATTTCACCAAAGAGAGCAACAGCCGCTTTTCGTTCAAACCATGATAGCGCCGACAGCTATAACATAATATAAAATTATTACGTCTATTAAAATTATCAATAAAAAGAATGCATTATTATAATATTTACTTCGTATTTAAATCTTCCCTGCAGATGATGAAGACTGGCATCGGAGGGCATTATTTTCAAAGCTTCTTGAATATGATACAAATACGTGTTCCCATCTTTGATCCTCTCGGAAGGACCTATATACAATAATATAAAACAAAACGTAATATTTGCCAAAATAGTTTAAATTAATATTGCGTTACCTAAGTGCTTGCTTCTCATTCCGACAATAATGGCATACCATTTATGGGAATTGTAATTGTTAATGTCTCTATTTAAAGCTTCCTGTGAATATTCGACTCCTTAAAAAAGAATAGCTGTGATAGTTACTGAATAAATTTATACGATTTACAGTTTTTAAATAAATACCTTCGCTGATAATATCCTTTTTTCTCTTAGTGTCATTATTTTGTTCGCAGACATTAGCCATCCGTTGACAACATCTAGTCAACCTCCATAATATTTCTGACAATTGGAAATCGGTCAGAGGCTTTTTGCAATCTTTCATATTCAAAAGATTTTCATACGCTTCTTTCACTTCGGAATCTGAACCGTTTTTCACAAGTGAATCGTTATCTTCTATGGACTAAAATATAAATATATTTATTTTTTTAAAAAATATAAAAAGAACTAGTCAACTCTCCTATAGCGCCGAGAGAGGAATCACCCTATAGAAGACTAGGTACCCATACAAAATATGGGGATCAATCTTTTTAATATTTATTTATTTCACATCTTGTCCCCAAAGTATGTAAAACACGATTGCACGAGCGTTTGAACATTTTGAATCGGCAATCGATCGATTTTTAGAAATTTTAAAAGATTTTCCTCAATCAGTTATTCAAATTTCAGAGAAGAGAAATGCAAAATATATCTGATAAACGTTGACGGTGTTGTTTACTTTTAGAATTGAATAGAATATACAGACCAGCGGGGCATATACAGATCTGCCCCAAACAGAGCTTTACGCAACGATGCAAAAAGCCATCTTCTGTATACGGCAATACGGAAGTTTTCTCTTGACCTCCACTAACTGACAAACAACACCAATGGTTGGACCAACAGCTAAACTGAGACTAGTGATCAACAGCTAAACTAAGCCAGCGGCGTATAGAAACCTGCCCTAAACAGTCTTACGCAGAAAACAAAAAGCGACCTTCTGTATAAAATAATACTAAATTTTTCTCTTTAACTCCACTACCTACTCAAACAACAACACTCGTTCAAAGCTAACGACCACGTGACCGGGCAGATACAAGAATGCCCAAACACATACGAAAACGGTTTTGTTCACATATTTCAGTTAATTATTATTTTTTTTATTAAGAGTGTGTGGGGCAGTCCCTCGGTTACCCCTGGTATTTTGTAAACTGAACGAAATCAATACATCAACAATTTTTCCAATCAAATATTTTAAATGATAGTGTTATATTTTGTTCTTAAGACGTTGATCGCCGTGTCGGCCACCGGTGGCTGACACCGAGGTATTCCAATTGGGCCGTGTCGGCCACCGGTGGCTGACACATCATACCCTACTTCGGAGTGTCATAATGTCCGTCGGCTACGCACTCTGTATTAAACTACTATAAAACTAGACCGACATGGCCTAAAAACCTAAAAACGTAAAAACATTTTTTGGACATTTTACGAAAATCCTATTGAAAATACGATCAATGTGTTAACCAAAGAGCATTGACCTTTATTACGAGTGGCAATGTATTACATATTTACGGATCAAGTAATTTGGCCTTGAAAATTTAGCGTTTTGTAGAAAACGGCGTTCTACAATTAAGCACTATAGAAGGTACTGCCGAACATGTCGCTCTATGGCAAGGAGCACTATAGGAGGGTTGCCTGCATAAGGTTTGATAAATAAAATATGCGGTGTTTAGAATTTCGATAGCGGCCCTTGCGACCTCTTCCTATTTTTAAGTAAAAAATACTTTATCGAAAGTAGGGCCACAATTAATATTTTAATTATTAAACCTCGTAATTAATTAAAAGACGAAAAATCTTACACTCTTTATCCAGCCGAGCGGATCCGAGCTACTATCGACGTCTTCCGTGATCGTCACATCGTCCTCCGTATCAGACACATCATAAAATTCATCATCGGATTCAATGTCCGTTCCGACCACCGATCTGAAATCAGCGGTGTCAGTATCGCTAGCATACGACATGCTATAATTTTGTTTCTGTTGTCGATTCCGCTTCTTTTTTTGTGCACTATAATTTAAACAAAAAAAAAAAAATGAATTCCCATCACTAAATAAATATATTCATATATTATTTATTTTTATTACGTCTGTTTTTGTATTTCTCTAAGATTATCAATTTCCTTTTGCAATATAGATATTTGTGTTCGTAATGTTTCCGAATTGTCATCTGAATGTCAATGAAAAAAATATTAGAATACAATGAATGAATTAAATATATCATTAGAATGGCGAGTGGATATAAATAAATACTTACTAACATTATGAGAGCGATGTTTTTCTGAATTCATATGCGAAATTAAAAATATTCCCGCCGCTCCCAAAATACCGGCCACAACGGCGCTCGATACCCAAAGCACATTGTTCATATTTAAGGAAGACATTGTGCACTATTTTTTCTGCTACGTTTTAAAAAAATAATATCTAAAATAAAACAATTCATTACATAGAATTACTTAATTAAATATTGGTGTTATAAACTTAAAATATACATAATCCGCCAAGGTGATGAATGCATATAATTACGATAAAAAAAATGTGTTTTTTTTTATCTTTATTTATTTATTTACTGGCAGTAAAAAAGTTTTACCACTGGACATTTTTGTTCTAATTGCTGTAAAAATATTTTATAGCTGTTTTGGTAGTTTTTTATTATTTGTGGGATTAAGAAGATGTTCTAGAAGAGATATAACCATTTTTCTACAATTAAATTGTTCCCTGGAATGGAAAAAAACCCATAAAAATCAACTTCAAATCACTGAAGTTGATTTTTATGGGTGCATACATAGTGCAGTAGTTTTCGATTAATCTGTCAATCTTCCAGATCTGGAGAGGGTTGAAGTATTCTATATCTCGGATCACTACTTACGCGTAACGGAAATTGTGAACCAGAAATATGAAGGTGAATAGGGATGGCCAAAAATGCAAATCGACAATTTTGAAAAACGGGGGGATATCCAAAAAGATAATAAAAAAAGTTTAGTGCAGAGTCTGGTGTTCTTAATTTTTACGACGTGGTAGCTGGACCATAAAGTATATGAAAAAGACAATTGACGCCTTTGAAATGTGGTTGCTGGCCTGCTGAGAATATCATGGACCGCTAACCGCACAAACGTATCTGTCCTGGAAAAAATGAGCAATGATAAAGATGATCGACATTCTACCACATGTCTCAAAAGGATTCTTCAATACTTTGGACATCTCGCTACAAGAAACGATAGCCTGGAGAAGCTAGTCGCTCTTGGAAACGTATAAGGATGCAGGGGAAGGGGCAGGGCGCCCACCTGCTGGAGCGACCAAGTGATGATTGACACGGCACCACCGTAGTAGTTGAGATGCGGGATGTGGAATGCAGAGAACCAAGATCAAGAAGATTCGGAACAAGAATAGTCAAGTTTTCGGTTGCCTTTTGCATCACAGTGTGCTGAGAAGTACTACTGATGTTTACACCAGATCTTTTGAGTATTATTTTTTATGATTTCATGTTAGGTCAAGCTTAGTTTATGTTGATCTGTACATCTGGAATGCATTGATCCTCAAAGCTGAGAGATATTGGGCGGAATTTCATATGAGAACTGTGGAATATTTATAGAATTGCGTTCAGTTAATCGACATAAGATGTGCCCCCATCCCTGCTCTCGGTTTTCCGAATAGAGATGTCCTGGTGCAGATAACAGAAGAGTGTAGTCAAGCCTATAAACAAGAGAACTCGAGATCTGTGACCATGTAACCCCCAGGTCGGCTACACCAATTGTAATATTATAATTGGACAAACAAAGCTCTTGTGCATTTAATCATTCATGGTGTATATTGTCGTCTTAATTCTTACCGAATTCTGGGTGATGAGATAAATAATAATTAATCTCAAGTAAATTTAATGTATTATATATGTTCAAAAAATAAAAAAAATGCATAAAAGCTTTGTACCAACGTTTTAACGTGATTGCAAAACTAAAGTAAAAGTCCGTACCCACAAAGTAATTCTAGCTTGAAAAAAATGTCGTACGAACCTAATAAAGAGTTGAACTTCTTTAAGAAATTCCAATATTTACATGTGTAAATATTTTAGTCGTGTAAGATATATATTATTTTTTTTTATACAAATACATCATAGATTTTTTTAACATACGTCTCGCACTGACTCATCTCGACATAAATTTTTCAATGGAACTATCATAAAGTGTGACCTTCTGTTTTAGTTTTATGAGTATTTTTTTTCTCCATTGATATCACTTGAAAAATGTTAATAAATATGTCGCAAAAACAAAGAATAGAATTATTGTATAAATAATAATAAAATTCATTAAAAAAAAACTGATTTTTTTTTCCACATACAGCACACCCAACATCAAGTCCACCGTTCACCACTGATAAAAATATATAAAATATACAGTTAAACCCCATTTTTACGTACTCGGAATTCACCGAGAAGAACCATGCTCCCAAACCGGTGATACTTTGGACTTCAACGGCATCTAAGGTCGAGATTCCTCTTGCAAAGAAGACCAAAGTCAAGCTCCACATGACCCTCATCAGGCCCGTCCTAACATACGGGTCTGAATGTTAGGCTTTGAGAAAATAAAATGGGCGACAACTGGTTATTCTGAAGATAATGATTCTGAGACGAATATTTGAAGCCGTATTCGACGACGGGTATTGCCGTATCCAAAGCAACGAGGAGCTGTACCGACTATTTTTATTATCCTTGCATATATATCCATATTTATCTATACGTTATGTTCTCTTAATTACTTTTTTTTCTTTTTGTAATTTTATATTTCTACTCTTTATTTACATTTGGTCTTATATTTTTTATGTTTTAATGCGTGATTGGCGACTTGGGTTAATCCGTAATGCCAATCACGCGTTGTATTTTTATGAAAAAATAAATAAATAAATAAGGATATACCAATCACAACTGTCAACTGAGTGGTCGGACTCCGATGGACCGGTCACATGTCAAGGATGCGGGAGAGTCAGCTGCCGAAAACGTTTGTGGTTTACAAGCCTTTCTGTCCCCGAAGAAAAGGAAGATTAAAGCTAAGGTGGTTAGACTGTGTACAGACGCTGCATCATTGAAATTTACCGGAAGATGGAGTGATGTAGCGGGAGACAAGTAAAATTTCAGCAGTTGGTGTTAGAACCTTCCTAAAATATTTACGACTAGTTTACTTACTAAAAAACATATATTTAGTAAATTTATGATATTCTTATAATTATTCATTGGTTTCTGGAAAATATTAAAAGAAAATGTGTTTTTTCTTAAATCAATTTTCGGAATTATATTTTGAAGAAATCTTGAAATAAAATACGAGTTGGCGCTACCCCATTTGGAAAAAAAATACGAGTTTTAAGGGTTAATATATTTTTTTCATTATTCTCGCAATTTTTTCGCCGGCTGCGTAATAAAGCGTTATAATTTGTTTGCAAGATGAAGGCGAATTGAGTGGATAATTTAGAAAAGTTGAGTTTGTCTTCGGGCAAGCTTCTGTTCTTAATGTCACTGCCGAGGTCTGAGGAAATTAATTTCGAAAGTCTGCTTAAAATAAACACGCTCCTCATATTTTTAACGACCGAAATTCGACTTGAAGTGTTTCGCTGAGATAAACGCCTATGCATCATACATATATTTTTATAATTAAATTTGATCGTTTTCAATTCTTCCTTAACAAATTCTATTTATTCTTGGTCATAAAAAAATAATAAAATATTTTCATCGATCAACAGTTACAAATCTTATTAATGTATTAATATTTTTTATATTCCATGGATCCTGCAATGTATTATTTATTGTATAATTCTCGATTTAAATTGTTTTATTCCCATTAAATTTAGTTGGGTGTAGTCGCGTGTCAGAATTGGACGTGGCCGCGATCGCAGTTGGGCACAATTATGATCCCGTAGATTCTACGGAACTATGAGGAGCTCAGGCCGCTTTTCGTGCTAATTCGGTAATGGATGTGCCACCGGAGGTGCCGATAGCATCCGATAAGACGGTAAATTAAATACGAATCGGCCCTAGCCACGTCTGATTATTATTGTTACAATCCGCGCTCAACTAATGGGCTTATGACCGGTGATCTGACTCGTATTGTTAACTTCCTAGTTAACCTGGAGGACACCCATCGCAATCCTGGCCTAAAGGTTGAGTTGAACGCATTTCTCCTGATGCTTGGGAAGTTGATAGAAGAAAACCAAAAACCCGCTTCGTGTTAAAAGGCCATTTAAGTTAAAATAATAAATAATATTATATCTCAACTATTAAAATTAAGTACAGTCGACCCTTCTTGGGCGTTGAGATAGGGATAGGCTATAGAAAGTAATGTACCTATACAAAATTTAGGGTTGGTTTTTTTTCAATTGTACTTTGCGTTTTGAAGGAAATCAAACATTTGATCCATTTTTATATTTTGGAATGTTGACTGGAACCATTGACTATAGAAAAAAAAACGCTATAGAAGTGTACGCTATAGGAGATTAACTGTACAGTCAACACTCATATAGCGCTTCCTACTATAGAGCAGTTTTCGATAGCATGTGCGACAGTCCCTCCTTTATTTCCTCCCGTGCGAAAAAAGCTCAATGATCTTTGATTGATAACTAAATATAACACCAGCGTGTGATCAAACAAAAAATATTACATGATCATTTAAAATATGGCAATGAAAAAATTAAAATGTTTCGAGACAAAAAATAACTCTTAATTTTGTATAGGTAGACTTCTAGTCTTCTATTGTATATGGGGGGGTTTCTTTAGCGTAATGCCTATTTCGGGACTTTAGGATAGTATATCGTATTGCAAAATATTAAGCATTCCTTATTTTGGAGTGAAATCTTATATTATTATTGTTTGATATAACGTTATAGTAATGGCGATATATATACTTGTAATATTCTTTTAAATGTAAAAAAACTACTTGCTTTCCAAAGGTTTAAAAAAACAAATTATATTTGTTGTTTATTTATTATTATAAAAATAAATACATTTAGAAACGTGCGACGTATCAATGACGATTCTTTTACTAAATAGTATTACCTATTTCAATGTTTATCATCTTGCCCTTTTCCTCCGTCATCGAAATATCCAATCATTATTACTTTTCCGAGTTATTATCAGTATTCCTTTCAATAATTATAAAGTTGGGTGTATTTTAGAACGTAGAAATGTAAGTTCAACTACAGACAGACAAATATAATTAGCGATATATGAATTATCGAGAGGGTAAAATCCAATACCAACAAGGTATATGATGTACGTCCAATGCCAGCAATGGCAAAGAGAGGGAAACTCGAAAGGGGATCCCTCACCTCACGTGTGAGACTCAGGTTCCTATGGCCTCGACTGCCATTCGAGAGTTTGGTAAGGCCCATGCCCTCAGCGATTGAGAGCCTTGTGGCTGGTAAATGATGATGATGATGATATGATTATAGTATATATAAAACAGTGAGCGTTTAATTCAAGATTATTCCAAGTTAAAAATCACTGTTGTGCAGAACTCAGTTTTTAGTTAATTATTTATTTGACCTCGACAGATGGATGGCATAACAGAAATATTCCAAAGCGTTATTTAGCTATATAAAGATTCGACAAAGATTCTAAAGATTCCCCCCAGTGTCAAACCACGACACTGGTTAATTTTTTAATATTATTTCAGGTGGATTGAAATTTATATTAATTGTTTATAATTATTGAATAGATGACTTTCAGTTAATTAATTCAAATGCGCCAAACTTCCTACGTAAATATTTTTATAAAACGGAGGCAATGGGTCTCTTCCACATATATATCTCCTGGTCAGTGTCATAAGGAATTTCCTGAATTCATAGTTTTCGTCGGACACCTATCCGAGTACTAACTTAGCTCATATTATCGAAATAATATGCGTATTACCTACAGACCATAACATTGGCTGTGATATTTTTATTGCTGAAGAAATTGGAGACGACTATTGTATGAGATTTCAGTAGAAATCATAAAAATTAATCCTCGGATTGCAAAAATCGTTTTATCAGTAACAGTATGATTAGTAATAACGTCTATTTGCATCGAAAAATTGCGGATAATCGACGATATTATTGAAGTGATTCGCTGAAACTCGATCCTCCATAATGAGCAAACGATCGGTGCGGAATTTAAAATTCACCACTCTCCACTTAAGACTATAAAGTACGTAAGCGCGACAGATAGAATTTGCAATTTATTTTTATTATATACACCCGAGGTATTTATGTTCAGGATAATCTTCGCTCCGGTACTTCCTGAATATTTTTGCATCGTTAACGAATCGCTAGCGCATAATGTCAAAGATTTGAGAAAGGGGGGACGGAGAGGAGGCCATCCAACCCCTGAGGGGGTTTAACAATCTTCATCAAATAAATTTATGAAATATCAGCGGTTTTACGATTATTGCTTTTGTGTCATGTGGACCGGCGGTTAAAGCCGCAGCGCGCCTTGTACGTGACATTCAAGTAACCAACTTTAATAGTCACAATAAAGTGCTTTAAATGAATTCCTCGCTCATTTCCTTCCATGATAATAATGAAGGAGGAGAGAGAGAGAGGAGACGTCGTCTTCGGGACCACCCGCTCCTCGGCAGCAATCTACAGCAAAATTATTTGCCAATCTTGAGGTGAAGGGATACGTGTTTTGTGCCGGGTAACAGGGGGTTGTAAAACTACCCGATCGTGTTTTAAACCAAATTTTGAAACATTGATATTAATATCCAAGACGTAATTGGTACCTCCGCTAATTTGGAGCCCGAGTACTAACACACAGTGGTTGCAAATCTTTAAGATTAATAATCATTTTGTATCCAATGTATAAGTGGAATGTGTAAAAATCCTATCGTTTTTATTACAAGATCTCGATTTTAGATGGAATTCAATTTACAGCATACACCTTATACCGCAAATCTATTAATCATAACCCCCATTAAGCCCCGCGAATCCCTCGAAAAAATTTGATGCGCAAATCCCTACATTCCCAAATCGTCGTTCGGTTGTATCTCAACACCCGCATTGGTTCATCCAGCGAACGGCTATCTTTGATCGTGACGACATCAGAGGCATTAGCGTCGTCAGCGCCTACCCAGGGAATCTGCATGACAATCGCGTATTCTTATTTGGCATCTCTCACCTAGGGGGGGGTGGCGCGAGGATTACCAGGGACCCTCGCCAACTTTTATTGCAATTCTTATTCTAATGAAGTCCCGGACGGGGGTGTCGAGAGTGGGGGTAGACGTCGTCAGGGGTGTCACACGGGTGCCCGGGCGATTTAATTAATTTCGGCGCTCGATAACACAACAAAACCGGCAACTCGCGAACTTCGACCAGTCATCCGGTACAATTGGTTCCGAAATTGAATGTGAGCCAGCCAAAAACTAGATAAACGAGAGTGGCGATACCGCGGGGGGTGCGTGGGGGCATCGAGATGCTTTCGCTCGACGTCTTCTCCGTTCCATCTCGTCTCGTGAATTGTTTACATTTCGAAATTTCATAAATTAAACGATGAGGTGTATGCTTGGATTGGCTGAAAATATTTATTTTATCGAGTAGATTCGTTGTGCTGAAAATTAAACCTTTTTAGAATTAATTGAATGAAAATTATATTTGTTTCACAAATAATTTTTAAAAATTGCTGAATTCTTTTAGGAACATATATAATTACATTATCCGGGATTCCCAATCTTTTAACAGCTGGCCACTTGTGTCGTATCATCACATTTTAAGCTAGTAATATTTTTTACAGAAACGCACAACACGTACTTACAATCTCTTACTTAACGTGACTTTATCTTCAACAAAGTAAAGTTATAAACTGTATCGCAACTAGTATCGTATGCTTTCAGATTTTAATTAGGTCGTCATCTTCGTTTCAAAGAGTTTCAAGAATGTCATTGTATTTTTATTTGTTTAATAAGCCGAATGCTATGTAGGGCTATTCGGTTTATTAAACAAATAATCATTAATGGGTTAAATTAAAGAAGTGCGATTAGGTAGTAAAAATTGGATAAAAAGGAGTATTATTTAATTATAACACTACTTTCTGTGGCAACTTCGTACTTTAAAAAAAAATCTCCCACTTCTGTAACCTATTTAGCATAATTTTCAAAGATTTTTCAATCTTTTTATTTTTGCTTATACGGGCTTATAAACAACAGAATGATTTATTATTTTGGTCTCTTTAAATGATTTCATTTTTAATCTTAAAAGTTTCAAATGCGTTCACAACATTTGGGTATCATATTCTAGGAAAAGCTTCTATGTAAATTTCTTTTTTTGGAATCTTCATTTTTTTTTAACATTTCAAGTCCAAGCCTCAAAGCTCTCAAATAAGATTAAAAAAAATGGATTTCTTTCCAGTACACCTTATATATGAATTGACAAGGATAATTCGCCCACGGATGATTAGCGGGAATGATCTGTAGTAATTAAAATATATGAAGGTTTCTCCAAACGAATCAAAAATTTGTGTGATTAAAAAAATTGATGTGTTGGTCCCTGACGTATCTTAACATTGGTAGCCATATCGGCTTCCACTCGACCTTCAAATCCAGCTAAGGGCCGTCGGATCTTGCTTGAAAAAATAGTCGTCATTGTCGTCTACACCAGAGGTGGGATTCCTTCCCCAGGCTGGATTACCTATATCTTTCCTGATATTAGAGCAAGGGTATCGTAGCTGTTTCTTTTCAGACTTGACCACAGTAATTTTAAGGCTAAGCTTAAAGAGTTTAGCCTGGTAGCATATTCGCACTATTGGTGTGGGTTCGTCTGGCAGGATTACAGTCACGTTCTGTGGTCTTATCCTTACCTAGACGTTGAGCATCACGACCATCTCTATGCTATCCGATGCGGTATTTGCCCTACGGGTCTCCTGGTGGAGGGCCCAATTGGACACATGGACTTGGTCAGCAATGTTGCGTTGTCAGCGCTTTGCATCAACTTGTTTCAAGAAAAAAAAATGTTTTGTTACACCGATTGTACCGGATCCAAGCTGATATGTATGGCGTGGGTGTGTGCCAAGGGATGGAACTGTGTCTTACCGGTCTAACACAGTTCCATCAGTTTTGGAAAGAATAAAAAATATTTTTTGGTCAAAAATATTATAAAATTTTATTCTTCACATTCCAATATAGTTACTGATAACTTGCATGAAAGGAAGACATTTTGACAAATTTTATGAGATAAAGAATTACTGTAGTAGCTATACGCTATAGCCAAAATGAGCGTTCCAGAAATATATCACGTAGAGAGCAGACTAATCGACGAACAGCATGGATTTCGGCCTGGGCGCTCAACAGTGGCTTGCTTAGCTTTTCAAACTATATGACTAAGTCAATATGCAAGAGGTCCAGGTCGACGTTATCTATAACGACTTCGAAAAGGCGTTTGATAAGAAAAAGGAAACAGTACGTGATACATGACTCCCTAGCGTCATGTTTCTACGATGCAACTTCTGGAATGCCACAGGGTTCTAATTTTGGAAACATTATTATTCGTTATATTTATTAACGACATACAGCATGTCCTTTCCTGTAATTTCTCACTCTTTGCAGATGACTTAAAACTTTATATATCAGTTTCTTATATTATTAATTAAATCATGCCCTTTCGCTTCAGCTAAATATAAATTCTTTGCTTAAATGGTCATCTACTAATCGTCTTCCGCGTAGTGTTGGAAAATGTCAGGAACTGAAAAGACCTGGGAATTCTGTTCGACTCTAAATTTAGATTCAATTCATATGTATACGATGTATGTAATAGAGCTTCAAGAATGTTGGGCTTTGTCTTGAGAAAATCTCATTAAATACATAGCACCTTAGTAATAAGGTTGCTATACGATACATTGGTTTGGAGTTTACTTCAATCAGGATCTATCGCCTGGTCGCCATATGACGCTTCGAATATCTTAAGATATCTCTACATGGGGAATTTGGATTTTACCCGAGCTTATACCCTAGTGCATGGATTCAGGGTTGTCTGGAGTATGTAACTCTCGATAAAAGAAGGTCTATATACTTGGCAAAGCACTTCTTCAAGCTGAAGGTTGGCGCAGAACATAACCCCATTGTACTGTGCGAGTTGTCCTTATGGGCGACAACTCACTACCATCAAGCTCGTTCGCGTGTGCTTTTTCTTCCTCAAAATGTGAAGACAGTTGCTCTCGGAAACTCTCCGGTAACCAGAGCTATTACTCTGCTCTAACATTTGGTGTTGAGCACTAATCATGTTGCTATTTTTAATGTAAAGTATAACCATTGTGTTGATCTGTTATTTTTTTACTATCTGTCATTTACTCTGTAATGCCAACCACGTATTGTGTTTTAATAATAATACAATAAAATAAAATAAAATATATAAAGAAGTTAGGACTCTCGCGATACGCCAGTGTACCACGACACACCGAATGAAAAACACTGCTGTAAATAGATTTACTCAATCCCGTTTTCTTATTGCATCGAGAGTTCTTAGACCGCGCCTTGCTTATTCAGGTGGTTCATTGTTCGTCCATTATCGAACTGCAGCCTCACAATGGCGAATTCATTGTATACAAAATACAATTGATTATCTTCGCATAGCTCAGTATTCTGAGGCAGATTTCAGTTCATCCAGCACTCGGAACGTGACCAATTTCGATTTACAATAATCCAATTTCGCAATCAGTCACATCACATTCAAATCTGACAACACACGTGACCGTTGTTCTGGGGACGCGAGGTGGGGGCGGGATGCACCTTTGCGGATTAGCTCTACACCGCACAGCCGGCGCCATTGTCACCGATTCCGGGGACTACTGGGTAGTTCGCGCAGTCGGCTGTACTACCGGGGACTACTGCCACGGGGAACAGTCGCGTTGTTTGCAAAGGTGTGCACGGCCATTATCAATCGGTCCGGATAACAAACGTGATTTGCCATGACGGATCCAGATTGCCGATACAATTCGGAGGGGTGCCACGTGTGGAGGCGGGGTGGGGGATGATAGGTAGTACACGTGCCCGTCATTATCTGATTAGCCGAGCGCATCAGTTCCGGGCGAGTGGACGCCATGAAAAATTTGATCCGAGAATTAGCGAGCAGTGATTATCAAACGATTGAATTACATAAAAACTGCAATATTATATTTTTTATAGAATTTAAAAAATAATACTGTAGATCGCCTAATGATAGTATATTTTGTACGCTGTACTCTCGTTACAATTCACCATTTCGTACAAGATGAAAAACCCTGATGATGATAAAACTGTCGTTAAGATAATTACAGTCAAGAATAGGAACGAAGGAAAAGGAAAAGAAGGCTTCATGCATCTTAATATTTTTTTACCAAGATGAAAAATCTGATCCCTGCGAAGAGGGTATTTCTCGGAAGTAGTTCGCAGTTTGCAGGATAATAGAAAAAGATACAGCATGTTACAAATCTCTATTTCAGGAAACGTAGTGGCACCTAACTAACTTTTGACAAATACCCTACAACGAAATATCCTAAAAATATTCCACGTTCCCATCACATATTAATTTTTCATTATTATCTTTTTTGTATCTTTAATGCTCATATAATTAATCCTTCGACGTGCACTATAAATATAAAATTAAACAATGCCATTACGCTGAATCCTTCTTATATTTTTTGTAGATGTCAAAATTACTATATTAAAAAAATATATAATTTGTTGAAAAAAAATTAAATGCAGAGAATATTTAAATGTAAGGGATGCTGCTTACATAATTTAAAATTTTATTAAAATTTATTTTAACCTATCCATCATGGCGTCTTTAAAACCACCGAGTCCTACGAATGGGTTCCATCAAACATCCCAAGCTTTACAAATCAAAATATTGATTTATTCTTGACATTTTTTTAAAAATATTCGAAGAATAAAAATAGTTATTCATGATTTCCTCGATATTTTAGAATTATTACCTAATCACTAAGCACACGCCGCCGAATAAGTCTTGCGGAACGTAAAAATAGTACATTTCACTCGCACTTGGCATATCGTACCGAATGCGAGCGAGGAAAAACATCGCGCCCGTGGCAACAGAAGCGAATATTGTTGCTTTTAATTTTTTTTTCGCAATTGTGGACAATAAAGGTTAATGATTATTTATAATATTTATTCTTTAGACTTTTTAGCCAAATATAAAAAGATTGTGACATGTAGGATTTATATTAAAAGAGTTATTCATGTAAAATCAAAAATCGGGGTCCCTAATAGACATCGGCACAGCTAGGTTATTAAAACGATTTTGAAATTTAAAAACAAACTGGAAAAAATTACTTCTCACTATATGTATTAGTCATAAGTAATGTCGTTCTTTTTCAATGAAATTCAAAACAATTTTTCTTATACTTTTTCTATAACTTTTCTTATACAAAATAATTCCCCATATTATCTATAACCTACTGCTACCTTTATTTCAAATCATCTATGCCCTTCTTGTAAAACTCTGCGGGTTTTAACTGAAAATTGTCTGAAAGGGCTGTATTCACCTCTTCTAAGGAATTGAAATGTTGATATCTTAGAAAATGTTCCATAGAACGTAAAAATCAGATGATGCGAGATCCGGCGAGTATGGAGGATGCAACATGGTGACCAATCCAAGATCCTTAATTTTTTCACACGTCAATTTGGCAACATGAGGTCGCGCGTGATTGCGCGTGGGACTCAAACACCTTCTTTTTCAATCTTTCCCAACGTCTATAGGATCCTCTGAGTACTGGACTAGGATGTTCCGAGCTTTTCCGATAATTTTGCAATGGTCAGCATCGGGTGGTCTTCGAGTGCAGAATTCACGGCTGCTTCATCTGCCTGAACGGGTCATTAACTTCGAGGCTCGTTTTCCAAACACAAATCACCAGATTTAAATTTTTGAACCATCGTTGGAATTTCCTGACATTTAATATGTCACCGTAAATCTCGCAAATATCCTTCGTAGTCTCTGTCGCTTTCTTTTTCAAATGATATAGAAAGAGTATACAGCTTTGCAGGTGTTGTTCCGACGGACACGTCTCTCACATTGTCGTCAGAGGAATAAAGAAACCGTTTTTTTGTCTAAAGGCCACGAGCAAGTAGCTGCTACACAAAAGAAACTTATAACACTTAAAAGCCTAAAAGACTGAAGAAGACTATTTTAAAGATGGCACATCAAAAAAACGATATTACTTATGGGTATCCCTAATAATATGTTCGATATTCGGATGTTATTGGCATGTCAGAAAAAGCCAAGCGTCTATCACCCACATAAAGTTTCGATAAAGATTTCTCAAGAAGTGTCTCATACTTGCATTTCTCGCTAGCCAGGGTTGTAAAAAAAATCTCAGAATTCATATATTTCGTCTATCCGGGTACTATTTTAGCTAAATCGCGGTTAACTTACATTATCCAACTGATTGTATGTTACCTACAAGCCATGACATTGGTTATGTATTGCTTAAATAATATTATTGCATTTTATTTTCTTTAATATCATTAAAATCATCTCGTCCAACAATTTTTGTAATATGGATTCTGTCTTAGAATATTAAGGATTTTTTATCCTAAACTGACAAATTATAAGCAATTTTCGTCACGTTATTATTATACAATTTAAATCAAGGGAGAAGTTTATAATGCATTTGACTGATTATGATGATTCTAAACGAGTCTGATTGCATCATTTTTTATTGGTGATGATTATATTTGAGGGGATCTAATTTGTATGTAATACATTTGCATTTTACAAATTGAACCAGCTTTAATCCCTGGTGCAGTTAGTGGAGTAAGTGTCATCGCCATGACGACGATCCTCGCGGCTTAGTGTCATGTCAAGAGACAACTCTATTCATAATATGCCTTTACATAATCATTACGAAATCTACTCCCCCATCCCCTACTACAGCTTCATCCCTCGCCATTGAAAGAATATTCATTTGAATATACTATATACTTATTTGTATCGAATTCAGTCAGCATACATCGCTAGGCAACCATAGAAATGCTAAAATAGACTTTATAGAGGGGAGTGTGGGAAATATTAATCAGCGGTACAATCAGTGTCGCCAATTTTTTTCATTCTTTCATTAAATGTATGCAAATTTTAAGTTGGTTTTGAGAAAAAAATGCATTTAAAATACAAGCATGTTTGTTCGTTACCAAACAGTTTGTTTTAGTTTAAAAAAAAACAGAATATTTTCATGTTAACGCCACAAATGCGAACTGACGTTGCGGAAAAACGTTTTCATTTTGCATCGCCGCTCGCCATTGGTATTACTATATATAATGAAACAGTGACATTTTATAAAAGTATATTTAAAAATTACGATCCTATCTATACATGTATATATAATTATATTTTCCAATTTATAACTACACTTGTCTTAATTTTTATTTTTATTAATATAATATTATTATTTACTCTCTCCGTTGGTATATTAAAGTGTTTGGCGTTTTCGATAGCTCAAAAGTAGCGTAATTAAATTTTCATTGAAATGTTTAGACATTTTCCGTTGCGGAAAAGTTACACACACATCCGGTTTGGCGTCCGTTTCCGGTCGCAGTCAAAGTTTCACCGCAAACCTAATTGGCATCAACGTCGTTACAAAATTGGTGCAAACCCGGTTCTCGTTACACTCTCTGAACAAAAATATATATTCGGGCCTTCATTTGCAGTTAAAAATAATCGTGAAATTATTTTCAGGAATAATTTCAACTCCTTCACTTGCCTCTTCACTTTTCGTCTAAAAATAATTTATTGCGTTAGAGATAAAATTTATTTTGAATATTCAGGAAATTAATATTCATCCGGAATTATTATCATCGATAATGTCTATAACCTATCAAGCTAATAACATATTGAAAATAATTATATACATTTATAGATAGTATATATTTATATACTCGTTACAAATTAATGTATTATGAAAATATGTACGAAAATTTGCTGAAAGTTAATTAAATATTTTATAACTCACCGTAATACACCATTTTAATTATTTTCTAAGTGCTGAAGAACTTTTATCCTCAAATATTAAATAATACGTGGATATATTTAATTATATATTAATTTCGCATGCTGTATGTCCTAGTAATATATATAAAAATTGTAAAAGTATTAATAAATTCAATTATTGCTGTTTTTTGGTATATTGGTTTATGACATATCTTGACATTTATCGACATTTTAGCTGCCTTATTAATTGTTGGCTATCGAAAACGTTTTACGTGTGTTAGTGTGCTTATTTTTTTTTACTTTTGGATAAAGCTAAAATGAATTCTCACCAGAAAATAACACCAATATGATTCCTTAGCCTCAGCCTTTCTCAAAAATGGTTCCATGTGACTTTTTTATGATCGGTAAAAGAAAAAAAGGACGATTTTGAGCATGTATTAACATATCTCAAAAAATATTAAGGCTTTCGGATAAAACCGTTATTATGGTCGAAACGAAAAACGGAACCAAACCAAAAAAATAACAGTTTTAATGAGTACTCGAGACACGTGTCATCTTAAATTCAATCCAAAATAGAGACACATATCATCTCAAACTATTAGAAATATTTGAAACAAATTTTAATTTTTAGTAATTTTTAATCACAAATGACCAATTTTAATCAACGTTGGTAAAATACTTCTCATATCTCTTAATATGCATAAATTTTTGGCGAATTGGAATATTTCTGGAGTCTCTAATTCTAATCATCATTTACCATCCACCTTTCCCTCCATGATGGTCAGCACAAAACGATACTTTGCCCAGAAGCTCTCGCTTCTTGTGAATATTAAGTTCCTAGTAACTAATATTCCAGAATCCTTATGAAAATATCATTATTTTTTCCTAGTCTAAATTTACAGTAGATAATGTTTATACACCACATCATAATTTTCAATATGTACTTGAATTATAACTTGATATTTTTATCTAGTTAATGGCTAAAATAAATTGGTTTAAAAATACATTTGAAAGGCCAACAATAAAAAATAGGTTTTTTATTAACTTGCGTAATTTAATGGCGCTGGCTGAATGTCTTTTAATTCAATTAATCTATCGCCTTCTCCACAGACGTCGTCTAATTCACGCTGTTAACATATTACTTGCCGTCAACTTTTTCTGATCTCGATCAATTGTTACCTCGTTAATCTGTCTATTAATTGTACACCTAGGCCTCGTATAACACAGTCATATGGTTCCACAAAAACGTGGTGTAATACAAATTCGTGTTATATGAGGATTGACGTTCATACATAAATAGGTTTTGCGTTCCAAAAAAATATCTGTTAGTTAATATTATTTATTTTATATTTAAATAATCGAAACAATATACATTTACGTATTTATTGACAAAAAACATTAATCACTTACAATTCCATATGTTCGACTCTTTTTCGAGATCGGTTGTGAGTTTTCAATCATCAGGGGACTCTGGATAATTTTTGGATTTAAACTTTAAAAATTCTGTAATAAGCGATTGTCTGCTTTTAGCGTATAAATCTTTACGTATGTCGTTATAAGGGGCCAATATCTGCTGTAATTCCCTCTGAACTTCAAACTTCTCTCCATTATAGGAACATTTTCTATAAAAAAAAATTCTAATTTATCAGCCAATCCCAAGCCGTCATTTATTGTATTTAATGTAAAATGCTACTTCACTGCAACTGCTTTCCAAGTCAATAATTATTGTAGATTTACTCAACATTTCGACCAATACTTCTTCATTCAACGATCCTTGTGTCTTGAATATCCATATCATCAAATCCTTCTCCACAAACACCACGACTAAAGGTAATTCCCTTTTGATATTCGACTTCTATCGGTGGTACAACATTTTCTGCAAGGACTACTTCTGGCCGCAGCTTTTTCCAGCAAGAATTTAAAGTCGATTGATTTATTTCTTTAACAGATGCAGAAACATTATTGACACAATTTCGAATAGAAAAAAAAATCGAAGCTTGTGTGACTGTTAAATTTTCATCTTGATCGATATCATTTAATTTTTTTTCGAATGTTCGACGAATATAATACGCTTTAAATGTTTAAATTATTCCTTAGTTCAATGACTGGATCATAAACGTAGTGTTTGGTGGTAAAATAATTTACCAACAATAGGATGTTTTAAATCGAGCTCTATAATATTTAAAATCAAGATTCTTTTTCCTCATATAAGCTTTTCTGCATCAGGTATAGAACATTTGTAAAACCATTCCTTAAAAATAATACATGTGGTCCAAGCCTTTTTATTGCTCTCCAATAAACAGGTAAATTCATTTTGTCACAACCTTTCAGTGCTCGGGGGTGTAAAGACCGATTAATAAACAATGACTTCATTATGAATTCACCAAAAGTATTAGAATATAAGAGTAAATATATTTTTTCTTTCGCCACCTTAAATCCCTTCGCACGTTTTTCGCTTTTTGATATGTATGTTCGATGAGGCATCCTTTTCCAGTACAATCCCGTTTCGTCCGCATGGAATATCTGGTCTGGTGTGTAGCCTATGTTATTGTTTTTTTCTGACACCGTGTTATATAAAGCCTGTTATATAAAAATATTTCACAATTCATCAGCCGGTGTTGTATAAAACCCTGTTATACGAGGCTTGGGTGTAACTGTAAATTCGGTCTTCTTCAGCGCAGAGTTTTTCCGAGGATTTTCCTTACGATGCTAACGAATCTGCAGTTTTTCCTAGATGAGGCCAGTTAAATTGGTATCTGCAGCCATTCCCTAGCTAGTCCATCTGAAAATATGGCACAGACATATCGGATAATCAAATAAAGAGGAGCGAAAGTCACGTCCGCCGCGTAGCGCGCATCCGACATCGACATCTGACACGTAAGTGACGCCGGAGCTCAGATACAAAATGTATTATTTATCAATTCCGCGAAACAAATTCGCCGACGTAATTTGCTCTGAGGCACGCAGCTGGGGGTGGGCGAAGCAGGATCGCGACACGCGTATTATTAAGCGGGCCATACACCTACGGGGGCAACTCGCCCGAAAGTAATCAGCGATATGGAATCAGAATTAATTGCCTGGCTCGGGTACACACACCGCAATCAACACCGGAGACTATTACAAAGTGACGGCTTGTTTTATGAAAGTTTTGTTTGCCTGAATTTGAATGAGGTATAAACTACCCGGGTGCCGGCTTCCATTCCCTGCTTACCCCCAGCCTCCCCCGACTTTGCAAATAAAGTACCCGGCCTACTCGTATATTACAATCACGTTACATATTCATGGCCTCAGAGATAAGTGTGTGTGCGTATTTTGTTAAAAAAATATGTGTCACGTTTAATCATATTTTTTTTCGCCATGAAACACGGCGCAAGTATTGTGCAATAAAAGTATAATACTCGATTAATTTTAATTATGGCGCGGCCGTTTTAATGGAATGATATAAAATCGTTCCGATCATTAAAACTAATTTATGTGTCTGGTACGATGAGACTGAGTAATATTCCATTATTTTTTATTGCTAATTTCATATAACAAGAGAAACTTTTAATTTTAATATTTTATTTGGAGAAAGTTTATTATTAAATTGAATATCAGATACTAATACTTAAATACAATCTCGACGTATTTAATAAAAAAAACATTTGTTTTTCTTAAAATAAAATATTTCATTTAGTTATTATTATAATATTACATAATGTGCCTGCACTTTTCCGAATTTTCATTACACTTTTCCAACATAATTTTCCTTATGTCGTTTAGTAACCTCAGTGAATAAAAAAATAATTTTCTATTTTTCACTAAATCACCTACAATTTAAGGACAACTATCAAGGCTGTTAATATTATATTAATAATATTATACGTCAGGGACTATAGTTATTACAAATAAACTACCCCAATCCTCAAAAACTACATTTTTAGATACAGTGGAATAACTTGACACTTGGGCCCTAATGTAAAATGCCGATGGACTTGATTCTTTGCATCATTTTGCCTTAAGGTGCCTGACTTTCAAGCATAAAACATTTTTAAATAAATATGATGGCCCTTTATCACTAATTTTCCATAACATTAATGTTTTTAAAAACGTTTTATTTAAAATAATTAATTTAATTAAGTAAATTTTTGAATTTTAAAGAAATTGGTTCATACTATTATATCATTGTTATGGCTTGTAGGTAACATGTATATTATAAAACATATTTTTGTAAGTAGTTTGACGCAATGGAATTAATTAATTAAATGTTTATCTGCTGTCAAATAAATAATTATAAAACATATCATATAAATTTCAATCCAATTGCAATAATATTGAAAAAAAATAACCAGTGTTGTGGTTTGACACTGGAGGGAATATTAGTGTAAGAGACTCATTGCATCTTTAGAATCTTTATCAAAACATTATGTGGCTGTTTGAAATCTTTCTGTTGTAAATATCACCGAATCGAGAAAATTAAAAGAATTGTGCTACATGCAATTAAAACATAATATAGTTAACAAAAAAAAATCATTTAACATTTTTTTGGACTTTGATCCTCAATGGTAAATATTAAGAAAAATGAGCATGGAAATTTTTGCGACACATCCAAGATCTTTGACTTCGAACCGATGAAATAAAAATCTCTAATAACTCACCGCAAAACGTAAATTTCACTTTTTATCGTCTTTTTTCTTCGCAAATAATATTCTTAGCTTAAATTCTCTATTTTAAAATACTAATATTCCCTTTCCATTTATTGCAAAAATAAATTATCCATATTTATTTTATTTATTGAACTAAAAAAACATGTATAGCTTTAACTAAAAACTATTATTTTGTATTCTATGCAATTGTCCTTTTCCTACTTAACCCATCTGTCACACAACTCGAAAGCAACAGCGCCGTCCGAAGGGGTCACTCAGAGATCCCAATCATTTCAAGACAAGATACTGATGAATATCTTGACATTTGTTTCAAAAATGTATTATTCTACGAATGAAAATAGTTATTCATGATACACTTCATTATTTGGTGAATATTTTAATTTTTTTAACTAATAAATATGACGCGTAAAACACGTGTTAATCGCACGTTTTACTTGCCGTCAGTACATCGTACCAAGTGCGAGCGAGAAAAAGCATCGCGCGTGTTGTAATGGGTTTTTTCGCAATTGCAGACAATAAAGGAAAATGATTATTTATAATATTTATTCGTTAGACTTTTTTAGACATGTTAAAAATGTTTGTGACACGTAGGATTTATATTAAAAGAGTTATTCGATAAAAATCAAAAATTTGGGTTCACCAATAGATCCCATCGGCACGGCAAGGTTAAACAAATTCATTCTAAATATGATAACTGTGATTGTTGCCATCACAAAGTTTAAACGTTTGTTATATTTATATAGGATAATAAATAAATAAATTTAAAATAATTTGCATTATAAAAAATATTATGACTGAAAATTGTTTTCAGTGGAAAGCGCTTTAATAGTATCTTTTGCGGATTCGAGGGCGGTTTCGAAGATTAACGAGCCGCGACCTTGAGAGCTCCCCTCCCTCGACCACCATTGATGAGTTATACCTGCGATAAGTTTCTGCACAATCGCACAAGTTGTACATTATGATTGAAGTTTTGCGAAACAGCGGCTCAGGTGTGGGGGTCGCAGGGGACCCCAGGATTCAGGCGGGCCTGGGATGAGACGGGGGGGTGAATTTAACGCATCACCGGCCCACATTTGATTAATCTCGAAATTATAATAATGTAAAACCATCCCCCCCGAATCTGCCTCGCCCCGCGCCCCGCCGGCCCCGGCTCCGCGTATCGGCGGGGGCGAGAGGGGTTGGCGCACCTGTTCTGCGGACGTAATAACTCGTCGGTAATGAGGGTAACTTTGCGGTCTTATTTGATTACAATGGCGCGAATAAAGTTTGCCTGCCAGGCGCCAGTCTTGAACATTTCCAATCGTTAACGTGATTGACAGGCTAATTGTTCAAATTTCAAGTTCGATATTGTAATACGTCAAATCGTTACGAGGCCGTAACTCGGCGTATTTTCCAAATTATTATGTTGACCTGAATATGGTTTTACAACAACTTTGTTACATACAATAACTTTTAATATTATAAAAAAATATCGTATTTAATATAATATAACATAAGGTATTTTTTTACTTACTACATATATTTTTTTATAGAAAAATATTTTTTTAAATGACATATAAAACGAAAAGATACATCTACGTTAAACAGTGCAAAAAATATTACATATTTTTTCATTTGATAGCTAAAGAGTTTGTTCTCGAGGTTGCTTTGAAATAACGTATGTTTTACTAATTTATATATTATAACATTTATAATTAGAATCTGATTAATACTAAATTACTTGTTCATTACAAAAAAATCACTTTATTAAAGATTTTTGTATAAACTCTTTATAAATAATTTTGTGAAATGGCCCTATATTATGATTATAAAAAAAATGTGAGAAAAACTTATGGATCCTATGTAGCTTTTAATGATTTTACGATCTTAAACTTTTCCACTCCATGGACCAAACGTATTAGCCCAAAAGATTTTTTAGCAAACACGTGAATCAATTTTTTTATTAATTAAAAAAAAATATGTCGTGCATTGAATCGTATATTGGATCAAACCCTATAGATCAGTGGTTCTTAACCTGGGTTCGATTGAACCCCAGGGGTTTGGTGAGTCAGTCTCCCGGGTTCGGTGGAGGTCAAAACACACACCCGACTTATTGTACGATATTATGAGAAATGATACGACGTATGAAATAAGGGTTGAACGCGCATATGAAACTGGTGGAATTCAGTACCTCCAAGAAGGTTAAGAACCACTGCTATAGATGCTTCTTATTCATTTTCCCAATGAATATATTTCTATTAAATTTGTGGAAAGGGTTAAAGTTATCGCACCGATGCTTTAAATCTCATTGTTAGTAAAACAGAACTGATTCTTGATAAATAATGAGTTAAAAATGGATTTTTTTTTATTTAAATATTATTAATAAATTAAATCATATTGTTAGATGTTATTAATTAAATAATTTATTTACATAGATTCGGGAAATCTAACAAACTAATAAAATTTGAAATTCTTATTCACAGATTCCATATTAAAAGAGATTTAATAAGGTATTTTAATGTCGTCAATGTCAAATTAGTCAATTTATCTTACTTCTAGTAAAAGGAAGCCAGCATTTATTTATTTTTTTGAATTCATGTTTTATTGCATCCTTTTTTGTTTCTATTTAGCATCCAGCAGGATTTTTTTCTATCCAGAATTGTTTTTTTATATTTTTAAGAAATCTACTAACTGGTTTTATGGAAAATTTCACTATAGGAGGCACAGAGTCGATATACCTTTTAGAAAATTACAGGAGTTGTCTAAAACTAGAAAGATATCTTGATTTGTTAACATATTAGTTCAATGTTATTAGGATCATATAAATCTATATCAATTAATATTCTTGTTTTACGTAAGCCTAATATTTAATAAATATAGTGACTTTATCATAGGTTATTGAGAGAAAAAATTACACTTTCAATAGCTGAATTAAAGTAATTATATTTTTTACATCTCGATTTAAGAAAATGTTTGCTATGTTGTTGCGTAATTCATTATTGAACAGTTTCCATAACTCCTAAGTTTGATGTTTTATTTAAAATTTGATTTATTTATATAAAATAATTTTGCAAAATATTTATTTAATTAATTTCGAATATTTTTATTGTTTTCAGGTATGCGAATTTATTCAAAATTGCGTCGAGGCGCGGTGAGTTAATTTATGCTTTTATTATTTTCGCATAAATCCTTCATCACGCTCCATTGTGCGTTCGAAATTACGAGACATTCATCAACGCGCGAATATATTTCGCGTCCAATTTAAAATCTATTTCGTATTATGTCGAAATGCCAATATAAAAAAAAATTCATCGCTTTTTTTTCATCTTCATTTAATTTATTTCACATCGCGGATCGGCCGAACTGCGATGAATAAATAAAATAAATATATTTTTTTCATTGGCGTATTATTGGTCCGTGTCGAATCCATCAGATATGAAGGAGGCACGGGGAGGAGGCATAATGAATGCCGCGGCAACCTCCTAAATGAGAGAAAACGACTGACCATAAATAAAACAAGGAGATGAGAAAACGGTCCAGCGGGTTTTATGAAGGGAGAAAATAGCACGGAATAGGGCCGAGCCGGGGGTGAATTATGCCCGAGGCATTGTGCAAACCCTATCTTCGAACAGACTGTATGTATCATTTTCTGCAGTGGCGGAGTGGCTCTAATATCATTTTCATCCGGATAAATGATCCACTCTAAAATATTTCTTCCGATTAATGCGGACTTCACTCCCACTTTATCTCAAATGTCTATTAATTATAATAAATTTTAATGAAACAAATTGTCTCACTCTAAAAACTGGATATAAAATATTCAACTAAATATTCTACATCTAAAAACATAATTTCTATTAAATACTTTAAACCTCATTTCTACAATTTTTGATCTAGTTTTAATAAAAACATTCCAATTTCTAAAAAAAGTACATATATAAGTAGTTTTTAACGGCTCTCGGGTTATCTTTTCTCTTTAATGATTGTTTAAACAACTTCATCAAAAGGAGCGAAGATCTTGTTAATACCTAAGACATTTAGCAACCATTAATTCATCTTCAAAATGTTTTCATGAATAATTCTTGCGATGAAGTGCGTTGTTGTACAGATAACATTTTCAAATGCGTGGGGTTTCCTAATTTGGTTTATTTATCAATCCTTTTTAAATGTTTCTGTACCATAAGAATTTAAGCTTCTGCGACAATTCCTTAACACCAAGAATCTGATTCCACCACGGTTTTAAGTACAGTCGGGAGGACTATAAAAACTTTCCCATAAAACTTCGATAATGGTTTTTGTTGCGTTGATGGCATTTAAATTCTAAATCTGAAAAAAACGCATTCTTTGTTCGGCGTGTTTTCAGACATTTTTAACTTAGCTGACGAAGAGGTATGTAAGTGAAAGAGAATCATTACCTCCGCATTTTTAATAAAAATACTTATTATGGAATTAATTAATTTAATGCTAGTTATCATTGGTTGAATAAATAATTATAAACAAATAATAAAAATTGTAATCCAACTGAAATAATATTAAAATTAACCAGTGGCGTGGTTTGACACCGGGGGGAATATTAGTGTGAGGGATTTATTCCCCTTGCATCTTTAGAATCGACTCGTTATATGAGCGAATGAAGCTTTAGAATCTCTATGGTATGCCATCCCTCAATCGTAGTCTAAATAAATAAATATTTTTAATAAAATATATACAGTTATTGGAATTATTCTGAAATATTTTTATGATCCCTGCTACTCTTGCAATTTTTCACGGATTTATTTATCGTGTTAGCATGTTTATTCTAGCAATTTGTGTAGTTTTCGTTCCTTTTCTTCTTAACTTTCATATGAAAAGGCAAGTTCTTGCTGAATGAGAGTACATTCAAAGATCTATCTTTAGCATATTTTCTGTACTTTTTCGAATTGGTCTACATTCTTTCATGTTATTTTATATATTTTTATAAATCATTCCTGCTCAATCTCAATTATATCTTTAAATGTTGAATTAGGTCTTAATTATCAACTTCTAGATTAAGTTTTTTTTTAACACACTGTACTTAATAATATAGCTATCTCTTCTTCGTTCTCGATTAAAATTCATACAACAGTTTGTTCTGTTTGCTAATGATATATGACGTCGTTTCGATCGATCATCCTTTTGAGTTATTATTCATTGCATGATAGATGATTATCATTTGTCTGATCATTCTTCGTTGCTGCTTGGGCGAAATTCTTTTTTTTTTCAACAATAATTATAGATTGTAGTCACAGATGACAAAATCGACAGCATCGTTTTCATTGCGCCATATTTTGACACATGCAGGAAATATTTGACAAAATCTAGAAAAATAACTCAATTTTAAATACGAATCGGCATTGTGAAGTAATTATTGTATATAATTTATTTCACGACTATTATTAGTTGATTTTTTAATTGAGATATAATATTTTTAACATCGTTTAATTATTTAAAAAAACATACATTACATCCGAATACGTTTAAAATACAGGAACACACACTGGCATTTAAATTATGCTAATTTCTACACACGATACACGGCGACGCCCATACATTACCGCGTCGGGGAAAACTTTACTTTCCGCACTCGCCTCGTAAAAAAATTTACATTCAGGCTGTTTCGGGGCGTCGTAATTTTTTGCATTTCGACGTCAGATGCTTTATTTTCTGCTCTTTTTTTTAACAAACTTTGCAATATTTATTATGTATGACATGATTCAGATTCTAATCATATAGCCATTAAGCTTCTACCCTGTCGCTGAGGGCGCACGTGCGCACCCTGCCCGGTTCATTATTTGGCATTCCGTTCGTTCTTTCAACCAAGCCTCACCACCGCCCCCACCCCGCTCCGAATTCTTTTTCCCACAGTTTATATATTGGCCACGAACCACAGGCCTATCTGCACTCATCGATCGACGCCATGAAATTAATTAAAAATAAAAAAATCATTGAATATTTCAGATTGACTATGCATGTGCTTGTGATTTTTCAGATTTAAATAATATATAAAATTGCGTTTCAAATATTAATAGAATTTTTCAAATATCACCGAAGGGGAAAAACGCATTTTCCCCGTTCGACGCACTAACGGCGACGTGGATGGGGAGGGGGGGGGTGGAGTCGAAGATGGCACGCGACAGTGTCACCTCGCCTTGCCGCATAGGAATTTCCATCGATATTTTAATAATTCAAATTTAACACAGAAATATCTTATTTTTCTGCACCACCCTTCGGCGTACACGTGTCGGATAATACCTTCCATCCCGGGGCGCGGGCCCCCGGGCCCCCTCAATCAGTGGGCCGTGACGTCACTGGATGTCAATGGGGCGTAAACACCCACCCAGGACGAAGGCATTATGCATCCAGCAGATATTCAATTTTTTTACACATCCATCATACGCACTTTTTCATATCCCCGGCTCCCTTCCTATGACGGCTCAGCCTCCACCATGACGATTATTGGCATGAATCGATCAAACGTTTTCTAAACGGAGGTGTTTATAAGATTTTAAATGGCTATAGGGTGTTTGGAGATATTTTGAATACGAGGCTTATCTCCATCATTATTTTTTATTAGAGCCGAGTTCAAAATATGTATATAGATAGAAGCAATTTTAATATTTTTTTGAAAATACACCTAATTTTGTTAGAACATATTTATCATATTAACAATATTAATAATAGGATGAAGCTAAGTAAGACGCAATCTACTTGCCATGTATCAGCTTAGGATTCCAACAATGTAAAAAACTTGATTTTAGGATTGAAGGTTTATTCTATTTATCAAAAGGAACAATGAATATGTTTTTCCTCAAGCCTTCAAAAATCGATTTAAAATAAACAACTGGCCTATAATACAGTAAACCCCCCTATAATGTCCTCTCATATAACGTTCCTCCCTATAACGTTTGCGGCGGTTTTTTCATATAACGTCGAACCCCCCTATAACGTTCGTTCGCGCAATGACAATGTATTCGATCGCTTGACATTGACACGCATCCGGCGAAACTAAATAAAACTATTTGGTGATTCATCGGAACGAGGCTATCGGCACGAGGCTATCAGAGCATTCCAGGGATATTCACACATACAGTAAGAAAATATTTTCTACTTTTATATCCATGGAACGAATTATAATCGAGTAAATCGATGCTCACGTTTTTTTTAACTATTTGATTATGTAATATACGTGCATACCTCTTAATCTTATTCATGATATGATCTAATTTCACAATAAGGTCTCTACAATAATTACTTCGGGAATGTGTTGATTTACTGATTTCCTTTAAATCAAAAAATAGAATTGAAAAACCCTAACCCCCTATAACGTCCCCCCCTATTACGTGGAACCTATCCCGACGTTATAGGGGGGTTTACTGTATATTATTGCTGCCCAGATCTACATGTTATACCACATCAAACATCATAAAATAGGTTACGACTCAGGATAAAACCACAGAACATATCTGTAATCTTTACATGCAAACCCCCACATTCGATTCTACCATGTTAAACTCTTGAAAATTGGCCTCAAAATTTCTAGTAAACTAAAAACTGTGATAAACCAGCTACGATTTACCCTATCCATGTTCGGCTTTTGGGGGGTGGAAAAGGCCAATCTTAGCATATCCTAGTTCTTATAAGGCTATTTTTAATAGTGAATAATTTTTCGCGATGGAATTTTACATAAATGTTACAGATTTTTGGGCGACGAAGACAGCTTCTTGCCACTTTGAATGGTTCTGGGTCATTTAAAGTGGATTATTAAAGAACCAGCTGATAATTTAGTTACATTATTTTATCCATTAGTCTCGGTATATTTAACCGATTCACTACACCGGCCCGAGAACAACCGAGTCGTCCGTATGGGGTCTATTATATATCCTAGGCATTTCAATTCTGTTTTGTAAAAAAAGGATTATTCTAAGAATTAAAATAGTTATTCATGATATGCTTCATAGTTTGGTCGATATTTTGATTTTTTTACTAATCTATATGTCGCGTAAATGACACGCATTCTCGGCGATGTCTCGCCGCCGACTACCGACCGACTAGTTCTTGGGGCACGTGTCACTAGTACATTTCACTCCCACTTGGCACATCGTACCGGACGCGAGCAATACAAAGCATCAAGTTTATTTATAATAATAATTCATAAGATTTTTTTAGAAATCGTAAAATCAAATAGTTTAGCAGTATCGAAGATTAATATATTCAGAAAATGCATCTCTTGTATGTTCAAGAGTTCTAGTTTCAACTTCGTATATGTTTTCTTGGGAAATTTTCTTGTATACCTTAATTCTTCCATATGGTACAATTCTTTCACTTTTTCTATTTTTTAAATAATAAAACAAATGCCGCACTCTTACTACTTCATCCGTATGTATTCACATCACCATGGAGGTTGTTATATTATTATTTATTAGTTCTGTTTATTTTTTAATATGTATTTAGAGGTTTGTGTAAAAAAAATTAAAAAATTATAGTTGTACCAAGATTTCTCTCCGCAATAATGATTCCACGGCATGACCCAATTCTTTTTTTTGCGTCCAGAGTCTGAAAGCGCCGCTGGTACTTTTATTGGCTACTTTGCAAGTACGTAGTAGCTCTCGTACCTGTCTGAGTGCAAAGCGAGATTCGCACAAAGGGGAGAGAGACCCCAGAGCAAGCGATTTGAATTCGACAACGATTTTTTTTTTGCCATCGCCTCTACCCGTAGAAACGTAAAAATCTTTAGAATAACACGAGAAGTTCGACCAAACGTACCAGCCGGAGATTCTTTCGTCGTCTTGGGGGATAGGTACCGGAAGAGACGGGAAAGGTGAGAGTGAGGGGGTCGGCATCTGCAGGGAAGGAGGAATGTAGATAAAAAAAGAGAAAGACCCGCTTCCTGCGCGTTTGTATGGGGCTCTATCTAATCGGCTTTGGGCCGTTGCCGTTCAATGTTACTATTTTATATATGCGGCTGAGCTTTCGGCTGAATACATATGAATACATACATACCAATACAAATAAATAATATTGACTCTATCGGCCGGGGCGCCGTGAATCACACGCGAGCGGGCGTCGCGACGCCCCTGCCCGCGAATATTAAAATTTATTTGTCTCGATGTCTATCTGTAATCGGTCTAAAAAATGTCGCTAGGCGTCATTGACGGCCGATATGACCTTTTGGCACCCGTGCCATCGGTGTAATACACAGTACTTAACCTTTTCGACATGTAAAATACGTGCAATGCCAAAGTTTCTTATCGCGATTGCGAAAAAAATGTATACGCAGACATATAAAATTTAATTCGTTTATATTCATAAAAATATATACATATTGCAGTGCTAAATCATATTTTTTATCGCGATGGAATCTCTTTGATTAGAATGATATATCATTTTGCAGATAAAATTTTTAAGTCAAGTTTTTAGTACAAGATTTAGTGTCATGAAAAATATGCGTAAAATAATTTTTACGCATATTTTTCAAATAAAATATATATAGTTTACATATTAATCCAATATAATATATCAATCTTATATCTATAGCTAATGCAATGATGAGTTTACGCATCGACAATAATAGTGCAGAATGGTGGTAGCTTCTATTGTAATTTTATTCTCAGATTGTTAGAATGCTATTTGTTTACCAAATAATATAATGTTATTCATGTATTTTAATTAAATGCAAATTAAAATAAATTTATGCTGCATAAATTGAAGCAAAAAAACAAACTTTCATATTTGAAATAAAATTTTCTACACAATTCCAATTATTAGGGCACTTTTGGTATCCATTAAAAAATGTGTATTTTTTATACAAAATCTGTTTAAAAACAGATCGTCCAACGGCAGAATTTATTCACATTTTATGAAGATCTTATGAATTCCTACGAATAATTTTTAATTTTAAAAATTACGCAACCATACAACAATCAAATCAATTTCTTAAATATGTATTTTGAATGGTTAATGGACATTTTGTGATTATTTTTTATTATAATGTTACTTAATTCATCGCCTAGGGCAGGGATGGCGAACGAGTACACCGCGGGTCATTGCGTGACCCGCGGTGAAAATTATGAAATCCGCTTGAATTTTTAGAAATGATTGTAGCCACTAGATGTAGCCACCAGGGGCGTATATTCAGGGTGTGCTAGATGTGCGCCGCACACCCGCAAAATATAG
>JAGXCT010033825.1:0-16488 GCA_022495035.1 Philopotamus ludificatus | reverse complement strand
TTAAAATTAACCAGTGTCGTAGTTTGACACTGGGGGTATATTAGTGTGAGAGACTCATCCCTATTGCATCTTTAGATTATAGAATATCGTGTAATACCCATACAAATGTGAAAAAAATAAAATATATGGTTTTGTGTTATCAAGAATTTTGAGAGAAAATCCAGTAAAAATGGACTAACGAATTTTATTAATTATACTAAGTTGAAAGATGGAACAATGACTTCGAACCATTATATTTATCTGTTCGTTTTTCGTTCCGGTTCAGTTAAAAAACATATATCAGTTCGGTTCCGGAAAAATAACAGTTTTTTAGCGGTTTTCGACTCATTTTCGATTCGAACCCGGGGAAAAAACCGTCATTATTTAATTGATCGGAACGAAATAAACAAAAAATAGCGGTTCGAAACCCTGGATGAAATTTCTTAACATTAAAATATATTATATTTGTTTTTCATAGATAAAAACACAAAAACTAATAATCTCGCCCAAGAGAATATTACTGCGCAGTGAGAAAATTTTAATATTTGATCAAAAACTGATAATCTTGCCAAGAGAATATTACTGCGCAGTGAGAAAATTTAAATATTTCATCAAAAACTAATATTTAAATAAACAGAGCGGCATAATTATTTTTATTGTAGATCAAAATCTGATAATCTCTCCCAAGTGGACATAGCCGCGCAGTGAGAAAAAAAATACTGACTCAATTAATTTTAACTGACTTAACAAAATAACTTTTTCGCATATAAGAGCTATTTCTTATGGTGTTTTAGATTAAATCAATTAATAAATTATACAATGTATTAAAAAAATCATTGCGTTTAAAAATAGTGACTAATAGTGAACTTTTCCGTGTAAAAAAAATAATTAAAAAAAACTAAGGATAATCAGATACTAATGCTGCTGCTTGTATCTTATATCTTGTAGCGACAGTTTAAATCCATTATACGTGACAATTTTTCACCTAAATTAGACAATCAATCACGATTTCATAAGGTTGATTGTGACTAAAAATTAGGTATGCGTGCAAACATTAGTTGCCCTTGATGATGATGAATAGTGCTCATTTCCTTCGCACGTTATGATTTTTTTACGACCCGATAATTTGCATAATTTTAATTGAATGTGTCAACGGTTTACCGTTGTAAACTTTAATTGTTAAATAAATTATAAAACTTTGAGATGCCCTTCGGCGGTTTTAATTTATGGCCAATTAACTGCACTGATTATCTCAATACTAAGTTTTGAGCATAGCAAGATACTGCACGATTCATGCGAAAAAAAAATATATGATTAAAGATATGGGGATTTTTTATGCAAATTTAAATAATACCCTTTTCTACAAATCGATCGAGGAAAATATTTTCATTTATGCAAATGAGTATTTAAGAAAAAATATGTATAAGTACTAAAATATTATATGATACTACTGCCACCTATTGACGAACAGTAATGCTACTATAGTAAATAAATATCTATAAGATAAACAAACAGCAGAGATTCTCAAATAATTATTAAATTATTTATTTAAAAAAATGAGCAAGAATCATAATATAAATTAAAAACATTTTTTTCTAGCAGAACAAAAAATTGAAAATTTCTAGCAAAACGAAAAAGTGTAAAGAGTGTATTCAATGAATATAATTTTAAATTATATACACTCGAAAATACCGCGTAAAAAAGATTTTACGTTTAGACAAAAACGAAAAATCCATTTAATATTTATTATTATCAAATTCTTGATCAGAAAAAAGGCTATTATATGAGTGTAAATAAATTTACAAAAAAATACTTTGGAGACCGCGTAAAAAAGATACATTTGAAAAATCGCTTAAATGAAATATATACTTATTGATAAAAAGACTTGCATACACATTGTAGTTTTTATATTTGCGTTAACGCGTGGAACAAAATTCAGAAATAAAAATAGTTAATCTTGAAACAAAATTCTAGTGATTTTTTTTGATTTTGTTCAATAATATTGAAAAAAACGAAGTATAGACTTATTGTTTACACGATGAATACGTTCCACCCAACACCGTGTAAAATTATATTTTTGGCGCCAATGAACACCGGGTTGCCACAACGCGCGGGATTAAAAATATGTATTTTTTTGGTTGCTAAAAAATAATTTGTGTAAAATAAGTGTTCTTTCTTATTAGTAGGCCGTGTAAAAAAAGAGTTGAACGTAATATTTAAAGTTTTTATTTTTATATACGCGTTGAAACGAGTCATTATTGTAATAAAATCGTGTAAAATAAAAACTAGATATATTTGATACACACGTTTTATAGAATGGACATTAAATTATTATAAGACATTACCAGAAAAATTACATTCGAGACCGCGTAAAAAAATAAATTGAAAAAATCGTAATCGCTTAAAATAAAATACAGTCAAAGCCCGATTAAACGTACTCAGAATTCACGTCTTCCCACTATTTGCGTTCAATTTTTACCAATGGCGTACGGTGGTGTTGATTTTGGGTGTGCTGAATGTGGAAAAAAATACAGTTTTTTTTTAATGAATTTTATTAAAGAAAGAATAGAATTATTATATAAAGTCCACCGTACGCCACTGATTTTTACAATCCTGTTTTATTTTAGTACCCCGAATCTACGATTTCCCCCTAATTACGTACATACTAAAAATAAAAAGATGAAAAAATAATAATCTAGTTTAATAGTATTGAAATAAACTTAGTATACACTAAACACTTTTTTGCACGGTGGATACATTTCACCACCGTGTAAAAAAATATTATTTCTGCTACGATGTTTTTTATGTCAAATAAAAATGACATCGGTAATACCGGTGTTAAACATTTATTTTGCATAAAAATAACCATATTGTCATTCATGATACAACATTTTAGGAGCACAGCTAACAAAATAAGGTTAAAAAATACAGTAATCTGCAAATAAACATTCTGACGAAACGGCCGTGACGTCAATAAACGTGTTTCGTCTAGATTCCTATGCCATTTTCCTCGAAATCCTTTACACAATAATGAATGTATATGTTTATTTAAAAAAAAATACCGAACAACATAATCTCCATATTTATTTTAATAGTTTGAATTCTAGAAGACATTACGATTCGCATCCTGTTGATCTATCCTCGGGATTAAATCACACCGGAGACATGACCATCGGTCAAATTGAGGAGTCATCGTCGATAATTAGTTAAATAATACGTTTTAAAGAATTACGGCAGCCTCGCATTGTCGCAAGATACGACAATGGATGACAATTAGATACGACAGATGTACAAACAGTCGGCGTACAATTATCCGTAATTGCAACAGACGGAGCCGTTTTGTGTCGGACGTCGCGGTGGCGCTTTGATTTGACCAGGCCCGAACAATGCAGTCGTCGATGACGTCACGACTGCAAGCGGCGATAGCTCGCACAGGATCATAAAGCGCGACAGATCATACCGGCGATAATGTCCGCTTTTGAAGCGAATAAAATTACCGGTTGCATCTGGTTAGGTCTCGCGAGCGATATCTCGTCGTAAATCAATGAATTGTGCATCGGAATCAGGATTCTGTCACGATCCATTAAGCGCTTCGCTGCGGCAGGGCTTAACACGAATCTGCATCTGATTGTGTACAAGATAGGTTCCCAAAGTGGGTCACATAGCCCCCGGGGGGCCCTGGAGGAAGCTAGGGGGATATTTCTGGCCCTAGGGAGAGTTGGGGAGCCCTAGAACGCGAAAAGGGGGCCATGAGGTGCTAATATTTACACCCTTATAGAATTTTAAAAATCCGTTTTTACACGATGTATGTACACGTATATTCCTTTGAATAATATCATGTCAGTTGCTACTGATGGTGCTCCAGCTATCGTAGGGTACTATCGTGGTGTTATTTCTTTATAGAAAAAGTCGGCGCCAAATATATTAGCAGTGCATTGTGTGATTCATCGACAACATTTAGTTGCAAAATATCTTTAGTGATCTTTTGTACCCAGGATGAAGCTGTGTCAGACCGGTCCGACACAGTTCCATCCCCTTGCCATTCACCCACACCGCATATACCGGCTTGGGGCCGGTTCAATCAGTGCAACAAAAGCAGTTTTCTTGAAACGCGTGATGTTAGAATATAATGCTAAATTTTTTTAAAAAGGGAGAAGGAGAGGGAAAGTGGCTTTGCACAACTCTCCGAAAGTCGATGCAAAGCGAACAAATGCCCTGTAGAAAATTACACTGCTGACCAGGTCCATGTGTCCGATAGGGCCCTCCACCGGAAGACCCGCTGGAGAAATGCCGCATCGGATAGCATAGAGTAGGTCGCGGCGCGCAGCGTCCAGGAAAGGACAGGACCACACCATCTTTAGTGATCGCCTGCATCGTTCATTGCAATGCGTAATTACAGCAGCGATTACAGTGGACCCCCCAATTACACTATCCCGAATTACACGCTGAGTTTAAATATTCGCCGCCAAACCCCAACTTGCACGGTCGCATTCACGCCGGCGGTCGTCGGTCGACGAATACATACAAGGCCGACTATTCATTTGACACGGGTTCAGCTGCACACACACAGCCGGGGGGCCGTCTGTGCGGTGCAAACAGTCAAACGTTGGCTTGCGTCTGTGTATTCGACACGTGCCAGGCTTTACCCCCAATAACACTATCCCAACTTACACGGTCCCGATTTTAGTGTTAGTAGGGGTTTAACTGTACCTGTATACTCTGTATTTTTTAATAATACAAGTTGATTATATATCTTATTTTTATTTATTTTATTATTTTTATAAATATTTACATAAAAATAGAGTAAACGTTCCCCCATATAAAGTTTGCGGCGGTTTTTTCCTATAACGTCGATCCCCCCTATAACGTACAAATTTTAAAACACTAATTAGAATTTTCATAAAAATATTTTATAATTTTATAAAATAAACTAATAAAATGTCACGTTGATCTTCCCTGCCCGCAAGTTGAGGGAAGATAACGTCAGCCAAAATACGAAAGGATATCGTTCATCGTGCGAGTCAAGTCATTTGCGCTGGTTAACACGTTCCGCGCCGCGTAGGTCACCGGTGACCTATGTGGCGCCCTGGTCAAGAACATGGTAGGTTTTTTTTTATAAACAGTCCCAGTGCGCCAGGGGTCACATTTACTACGAATTTTAACATTGAATGTGACATATGACGGTCACCGGTGACCTACGCTCACAATATCACCTAAAATCAGTTTATTTTTAAAAATAAATCATTATTTATGAAGCCTATATATGTATACATAATATAAACCATAATTTGTTTAGTGGCGCAGGTACTTATTTTCTCAAAATGTAAAAAAAAAAGGAAATGTTTAAAACCCCCTAAAACTTAGTACCTATTTTGACGTTAGAGGGGGTTTACTGTATTGCTTTTAGATTAACAGGAGCAAAGGATCATCTAACTATTTTATCGGCACAAGTGAATATGCAGAATTAAAATTAAAATCATTTTTCATAAAAAACACTTCGTGCCCTGAAATTTTATCCTAAAAACAATTCAGTTTGGCCAAACAAGGAAATCTATATTCTTTTTGCAACAATAATGTTTATTTCATTAATTATTTACTAGCAAATATAAATCAAAAATGCGAAATGCATATTTCTTATACCATTACATCCGTACACGTGTATATGGAATATAATATACGTGGAAACCCTTAGCGACCACTGAGCCGAGGTACGTCACCGATACTACTGCGGGCTATTAGGATTTAAATTTATATTTTACATGGTTTCTATAAATTTCTAGTGATAAGTTGTATATTTATTGTTAGCTGTGTTTGTGAGATGATTTTTAAAACAAACACCATCACTTAACTCCATCTAGTTTACATGTAATGATAAGTTAAAGCTCGAAAGAATCTCGCGCATGTACGACATGCGCGCCGCACTGAAAGGGTTAAAATCGTCAAACGCGATACCGACGTACCGATCGACGTATCGATGTCAATCACGGCGTCGCACATGTCGATAAGCGTGTCGGATGCTGTGCCACATTGCGAAATAATGTATTAAATGATAATAATATATCGAAATTTTCAGATCAGGCAAGTTGCCCAAGACGGAATGGCCGAACGCCTGAACGAAAAGCGTTTCCGGATGGCAACGCCGATTATTCGACGGCGACAATACTTTCCTGCGCATTGCAGATGGATGGACCATATATCTCTGCATCAGTGCATGATTCATGTCGCCTCTATTAAACAAAAAGAATAATAAAACACGCGCGTCTAAATTCGTTATGTAAATTTCCGTTAGGTTTTCATTATCGCATATTTTCTTGCAAATTCCGCGTCATTTGGACATTATATACCCGTCTTAGATTAACCAAACAAATTTATAATTTTAAGACAACTTCAAGAACGCGCGATTTATTTACAGACGCATTAACAGTAGTGGTTGTTAAACTTTTCGCGTGTAAAAATTTAAACGTACACATGTGTTGAACAAACAATTATTTTTAAATAGACGTCATCTTTTTATCGATAGCTGAACTTTTTGTATTTGTCTAAAATTGTCAAAAAAAAATTAAAAACAACAATATTCTCTTCTACTGCCACGCGCGCGATGTTTTTTCTCGCTCGGTACGATGTGCCGAGTGCGGGTGAAACGTGCTGCGAGAGCTTAGACTTCGGCAAGACATCGCCAAAAGCGTTGCCATATGATTAAAAAAACTAAAACATTAACTCCTATAACGTCCAGATATGAACCCCGCTATAGAAACCAGCCCTATAGAAGACTGACTATTTTATAAATTTAACGAAATCAGTATAACAAAAAATACATATTTTTACCACAAACATTTTGTATTTGTCTTTAAAAGTCTAAAGAATAAATATTATAATTAATTATTGTCCTTTATTATTTGCAATTGCGTTAAATATAAATAAAAACAACAATTATCGCTGCCGAGAGCGTTGTCATTTACTGGACATATTGATTATTTAAAAAATCCAAAATTTCGACCAAATCATAAAGCATATCATGAATAACTAATTTTATTCATAGAATGATACATTTTCAAAAAAAATGTTAAGATGAATTGTTCTATTAATTGATGCGACGCGGAGGTGACGTGCGCACAGAGCGACGGCCCGCCGCGACTGAGGCCCGCTCCCGGCTCGACGAATATGGATTCTCCACTTGCATAGCACGATATTTTTTCTCGCTCGCACTCGCATATGCGCGATGTTTTTTCTCGCTCATATCCCGTACGGAGCGATAAAAAGACATCGCACCCGTACCATTGGAAAACAATATTGTTGTATTTATTTTTTTTCGCAATTGCGGACAATAAAGGTCAATGACTATTTATATTTACATCGGCATGGCTAGATTAAGATCGTTTTTATGTGTATATGATATAAAGAACGATAAATCGGGGTTCCATTGTATTAATAGAACGCAATTGTACAATCAATGTGACACGATCATCCATTTGAGTATTATAATCCTTTGAGTGTATTTTTATAAAGCTCATAATTCATGAAAACCATAAAACTATTTAAAAATAGCCGAAAAGATTAGTCAAATAGCTATTATTATCTTATTGTTGACTATAAATTAATTTATTGTTGATATTTATGACATATCTAAATCAATACTACGTCCCAAGGATTAATCGATCACTGTGCGGGAAAATGCGCAACACGTTCTTGGGCTGCGTGTTAAGCGAGATAAGACATGCGTGCAAAAATTGTAGATACGTTTAATCTATTGGCATAGGCTATGTGTATGCATTCAATTTATTGTAGTTTTAAAAACACTCGTCTCTTTTTTTACACGGTAGATACGCTCTACTAAAAATCGTGTAATAAAAGTCAATGAACAATTAAAAACAATTAATTTTTGTTTCTGGGAATATGTGTTAAAACAAATGATTCGTGTAAAATTAAAGTATTCGTTCTTTATAATGGACCGTGTAAAAAAATATTTGACAATAAAATTCTAGTTTAGAAAAAGCATTCATTTACTTAGTCAGTAATAATGTATTACATTAATATACTAAGTAATTGTGTGTGTTTCTTTTTTATATACGTGCTAAAACGAAAAAAATATTGTTATAAAACCGTGTTAATTAAGAGTCAGATGTATTTCATACGCACGTTTTCAAAAGTGCATTAAATTATTATAGGACCAACTGCAAATAAATAAGGAAAAAAATACATTACATTCGAGACCGCGTATAAAAGATTATGTGAAAAAATAACATTGTAGTATGGAAAATCGTGTAAAAATTATTATTTCCTGAAGACTTGTTGATGGTTGCAACTCCTGAACTAGTTTGTATATTAAAAGCTCTTTTATACTTTTTCAACCAACACGGATTTTTTTCTACACTAAATCCTCGATCCAAACCACTAAAGGTTATCCACTCTCTAAAATAGCATTTCGACTATCAAGCGTATGACCAAAACCGCGGTAACCGCGATAATCTCTAATCATTGGCTAATTTTAACATAAGATCATGTCCTTTTGCGCCAATGAAAAAAAATCATGTAAAAATATAGTAGTCCTATAACGTTTCCTTTCAATTGCTACTTTCTACAGCTGGGAAATGTGTTATATATTACGTAAAAATATAATACATTTCCCAGCAAAATAAGGGTCAATGCTCTTTGATTGACTAGGTATTTTGCGGAAACGTTATAGGAGGGCTGACTGTATTCAATCATTTAGTGGACAGTCTTATGACAAAATCCTGTAAAAAAAGAATTGAGTGTATATTCTTTTTAGTAATTTACTAAATATCAGTATACTACATTCCAGATTATTTATTTGCACGTAAAATTATATAGTTACAGTGAGCTAAAAGTAACAGATTGGTTCCATTACTCAAAAAATCGACGCGTAATTAAAATAAATCCATATGATTTTCATCTGAATTCATTATAATAATTATATTTACTGATAATTACGCATATGTTTATGTAAGATTTCAGTGTTTTTTATATATAAAAACATAACATTAGTGTAAAAACAGTGAATTTGACCGAATTTATGATGCGCGTAAAAAAAGATTAAATATATTTTAATTACGCGGATATGATTTTTAATTGATTTGTATTGCCATTATCGGGAAACTGCATAATTAAGAACACATCGACGTGTCCCCGGTTTGGCATCACTGTATTAGCACAAGAATTGGAGTCAATTACGACGTATTGTATATAGCGTGCGTTTATCGACGCCGGGGCATTAATCAATTCCCGTTTTCACCGGTTTGGTCTACTGTACGCATTCCTTGCGTATTAGCATCTAGTACCAGTATGTGTCCGGGATACAGTAGGTCGACCATAAAGTAACTTCTCGATTGCTGAACTTACGAAAAAAATGAAAAATACTAGAACATACATACGATGCGACGCTACCGACTTTCGCGTTGACTTTCTCTTTTTCAGCATCACGAAGCGACGTCACATATTTTGCATCTAGCGTGTGACGTGAGCAGAAATTAGTATTGCGAATTTTTTTAATGTACATATCATTCGCCCACTCGCACGTGTGCCAAAAAACATGTGTTAGAGCGGACCGAATCGTAAACAAACAGTGGAAGACACCGACTGGCTCTAGTGCTTCCAAACATTTTCATTAGCATGCGTACACTCGCTGCAAATGTCAACGAATCAGCAGCCAATAATAAATATATCTTCATTGACGAGATAAACGACGCGGTCAAGGACAATTTGATAACACTTAGCGTCTTGAGCGAACCTTTAAAATTTAAAAGTGTACACAGGAATGTCCCCGTCGGACGACGAAGAAGTCCATGCATCATCATTGGACCGGGTATCGTATGGCTTGCCGTTGCCATATGGCAACACGTTTATTTTTACGTATCAACTCGTCTTGAACACAGTAGATTTTATTTTTACACTGCTTTGAAATAAAACGGTTCAAAAATACAAAAATTGGGTTGTTCGGAAAGTCATTTCGTTTCTTCCTGACAGAGGATTATATTTCTTCACAGCCAACTTCATACTTAAGTCTCATAATCATTATATAATTTGACAGCTGATATAGCAAGGCTTGCTTATGAAAAAGTTCGATTAATTTTTACGCAGTAGTTTTTGGTTTGATACCCTTTCAAATATGGAAAGTGAAAAGCAGCATTTTCGGCATATTTTCTTTTTTACTATAGAAAAAGTAAAAATGCTGTTTAAGCAGGAAAAAAAATATCCGATGTGTATGAAGAAGATGTATTGACAGTGCCAAATCTAGTTTGCAAAATTTCGATCCGGAAATTTTGATGTTGAAGATGCACCACGTTTTGGAAGGCCAGTTGAAGCTGATGAAGACACATTAAATGCATTAATTGATGAAAGATGGCAAAAGGTATTGGACCAGAATGGACAATAAAATATTCATTCACTATGAGAAAATCGTCTTTCATTTTCATTAAAATAAAACGAAATTATTTTCCGAACAACCTGATATTTTATTTGAGAATCTGAAAACAACGGATCAGTTTCTATTTTACACTGATGACTTTGCTTAACACGGTTATAGAATAATTAAAACGACCAATATCAAAGAAGAAAAATCGTTTTAAAATGAAATAAATTTGTCGGAACGAAAACCGGAGCTGAACCGAAAAATAAGCGAACCGATATATTTTTTTAATTTAACCGGAACAAAAAAAATAGGATTCAAAGTTGTGCATTTAATCCCTCGATTGCTAAACAACGATACATCGTTGTTTATATTCGCGAATAAGGTGGTAACTAACAAAAACAACGTATTTCACAGTATTGAACAATACCGATTTTGTTCGTTTTTTTATTTAATTTTTAAAAAATGTTAGTTACTACCTTATTCGCCGCAAATATTCAATTGATTTTAGCAAAAAGCGTTATAAACAAAGATTTAATAAATTGATTATTAAAAAAAATTAAAATAAAATATAAATATTTAAGCATACGATTTTATTATTCAGAAAAGAAAATAATTAAATATTAAGCTTTCCTACTAATGGGCCGGAATAACGTCCCACTATGCCAATACCTCCTATATTCAAATCAAATTTGTAGATCTTCAAAATTCTCATTATATTTCTGCATTTTATCGAAGCAATAGCGTTAAAATAAATTTAAGAAAATTCATACAATATATTTTATTAAAATAAGTTTATATTCATATTTTTTTTAATACAAATTTAAACCGTGGGAACGAGTAGAAAATTATCTGGACCCTTTGAATGCTGAAGAACGATATAGACAAACCTTCTATAGCGCCGAGATATGGACAACGCTTTAGAAACCTGCCCCATAGAAGATTAGGGACGGATATACATAATTTGGGGATAAGTTTTATTTTAGGCTTTGTATTTTGTAAACCAATACATCAAACATTCGATAGACAATACGGCGATCTAAAAAGTAGCACTATGGAAGGGAGACGCGGCGCTTTATAAGAGGGTTGTTTGTATATAGAGTCAGCCCTATAGCGTTTCCTCTAAATCGTTGTTTTTACAAAATTCTTTGTCAACCGAAGAGGAATGGCCTTTATTTCTTTCGGCAATGTATTATAGATATACGAAATATCTAAATTGACCTTAAAAATATATTTTTTTTAGAAAACAGCAATTTAGACGAAACGTTATAAGAGGGATGACTGTGACAGGGAAAACCCGCTTTTACGTGCCAGAAATTCACGTTTTCCCGATATTAGCGTTAATTTTTTTTTCAATTCTTTTTAATTTTAGTAAGATTTTCTAACCCCGTTTTTCGTCTAATTGCGTATTTTTTTTATCAGTCCCTTAAAAAAACGTAAAAACTGGGTTTCAGTGTATTTAACTTTTATTCCCTGAATATTTTGTTTTATCGAGACTATCAAGATTTTACGTGCCCGGTATTCACGTTTTCCCGCTATTTGCGTTCAATTTTTACAATTCCTTTTAATTTTAGTACCCCGAATATACGTTTTCCCTCTAATTACGTATTTTTTTAATCAGTCCCTTCAAAAACGTAATAAAGAGAGGTTTTACGGTATATAAAATATACATCAATACCAATCCTCGTTAAGTCCAAAAAAATGATCCAATTAATTACAGACACCAGGAAATGGTACATGGAATAGATTTTGATTAATTGAGATAAGAAAACTAGATTAAATGTCGTGTTTGATGAAAATACTACGAACACGAGTAGTAAGAGGGACTACCGTACACGCCGCTCTATAGCAGGGAGCGCTATAGGAGGGCTGATTGTATTTAATTATTCCAACTCTAATTAGCAAAATACATCTCAGAAGTCATGGGATCTGAAGGATATACGAGATAAAGACTGAAAACTATTTTTATTCGCGGGACATGGCCTCTTATGAATTCTTCCTACTTTAGAGGATGAAAAAAACGACATTTTACCAACATTGAGGAGACAAATACAGAATCACTGAAAAAGCTAGATATTAAACTAAATATGCGGACTATTATCAAATGTGTTTAAAAATAAATACAAAAAAATGTCTGTAAACGGATATTGGAGTTAAAAATTAAAGTTTTCCTAGAGAGCGAACGACATAGCGCTTCCGAGCCAAAGAACGAGACGAACTGATCAACAATACGGATTCATCTCATTTTAGCGCGTGTTTGCCCTTGTCCAACGCTTGAATCACTCGTCAAAAATAAACGCGCGCCTGTTGTGGATTTCCGATTCCGACAAAATATTATAAAACCCACCAAAAAAATTAAAAAAAAACAATAACTTAAGAAAAAGGAATCGCGATGCGAATATAGGCGCGCGTATCAAAATTGCGATTTCCCCCCCTGGCCATATTGCGAGCTTACCGTCCCGAAACTAAACATAAAAGCAGAAACGCAATTATGTCCGCGGCGTATGGCCGAAAGCCAAGTGTTAAAATACAAAAAAAGCTACACATTGAACGCGAACGCATTTACTAAATCGACGGCCACTTGTTGGTAACCGTGCGTTATCACAATCGTGCCCACCAGGTCCTTTAAATTTAAGGGACATGCGTCAGAAACGCGGCCGAAATAACCTAGAGTATTTGCGGAATTACGCAATTGTCAGTGTCGATGCGCATGCGCACCAAAGCAGGACTGAAAATAATAACGCGATTAAATCGCGCGTATCTCAGCGGTTCAATTTCCGTATGATCGATCGATCGCAGCGACTCTTGTTGTTGTTTTTGTTGCTCTTAACTTTTTTGGCAATCGACCTAACAATTAGATAATACTGCGCTCATAATATTATTGATTTTATGCAATTCGTTTATATTTTTATTGCAATATTGACAAAATATTTGGTCATAAAGAATCGTTTCTTAATTTGCATAATTCTTTCAAATTGAAAATTATGGAGTCATTGCATAAACAAGCGCTTCAGACATATTTGCAACAGTAAAAACATACCTAGAAAATCTAAAATTAGATTATAGAAAACTCATCAGTTAGTGTACTGACGGAACGCCGTCAGTACACTCACTGATGAGACGCCAAGAGGCACTGTGTGGAAAACTTAAATTATGCGAAATGATATTAGGGGGACCTAAAAGTAATCAAAATTTCGTCGATGAGCTCATTCACAGATAATTTGTGGATATTCTGAAACTAAAAATATCTCAAAGAGGTCGCACGAAAAGGACGACCCCATAAAAATAGATGATGATATCCCAAAGCGATGGTGGATTCAGAGACACGGCGCTCGATCAACGGCGTACCGTCTGCGCATCCTTTTTGTCTCGGTATGAAGCCGATCCGTTTTTGCTGCGAATTGTAACTGAATAATGAGAAGTTGGTGCTATACAATAATCTTTTACGAAAAAAACAATGGTTTTCTTCCCGAGAAGTACCTCTTCCGAACCCTCGACCGTCACTAACAATAAAGAAGGTCCTTGTTTGTATGTGGTGGGATTTTTCTGGAACTATATACTATGAATTGTTTAACCTGGTCAGATCGTTACAGCGACAGTGTATTATGATCTGTTTGGGTCAATAACAAAAAAAGGTCCTTCAACACGAGGCCTCACGCTGCAAAAATAACACAGGAAAAAATAAGGGAGCTTGGATATTTAACTCATTTTTAACTCATCCACCCTATTCACCGGATCTTGCGCCGTATGAGGAAATCGAACAACTGCTTTTACGCTGGCAAAAAGTGTTGAACAAAATGATGGAAATTATGTTGATTATTTATCGGTCCCGCTAAAATATTACTGGTTGTGAAATTCGTGAATAAAATTAGAGCAAGAGCATTAAACAGACGAGAATTCAGAGAAATTGTGAATTATTAGATTTGGAATCTGGTGAACTTATCCTTCATTGTGAGGTGGGATTTCAAAAATTGAAAAATTAAAAAAGAATGAATATTTGCTGAGCTTTTTTCAGATCAAAATACTTCTGGCACGATTAATTTCCTAATATTAAATTAACTAAAAAAAAAGAATAAATATTATAAATAATCTGCAATTGCGAAAAAAAATGAAAACAACAATATTCACGGGCGCAATGTTTTTTCTCGCTCGCATCCGGTGTGCGTGTCATTTACGCGTCATATTGATTAGTAGAAAAATCCAAAATATCGACACCAAATTTTGAAGCATGAATAACTATTTTTATTCTTAGAATAATCCATTTTTTTTAAAAAAAAGTCAATATATAGATAAAGAACTCATCGATATCTTGACTTGAAATGCTCGGGGTCTATTTTCTATTATAAATAGACCCCCTTCGGACGACGCGGTTGTTTTTGAGCCGTTGTGACGAATCGCTTAATGGAAAAAGCTAAATACTATTAGTAATCCCGAGCTTTTCAATGCCACTTTTCCCAAAAATATTCAGGAACTGACACAAACCCATTTTTTCAAATTTATTATACGAGTTATCGCTTCTTTTAAAATACAGTGGTACTTTTAATGGCGGATGGTGACTTTTTGGGACCTGATGCCAATTTCATTTAAGGGCCCTCTAATAGAATATATTTGAGGGGAACATAAATATCTGAAGAATCACCAGACGCTCCTCAGGTTTAATATTTTATCTTTGTTTTTAAAGAAAGCAACTGAAGCTCACAAAAAGGTAAAACATGACTAAATTCTTTAAAATAATGAGTCAAGTCTCCGGGGGCCTCGCGTTGGGGGCCCCAACGAACGGGGGCCTGATGCTCCAGCATCAAAGCATCCATATAAATCCGCCACTGAGTACCTCGGTATACTTCACCTTTAGAATAAGTCCAAATGGATATATGTACGTCCTGTTTAGACACGAAAAATGTAGTGATGATTGACTGAATCCCAGAAGTGCTTTGAAGTGAACTCTGGTACAGAATTAACCTTGGAAAGACCACTTTACTGTCGTGCATTGCATATATCTTACAGACAAAACCTGACAGGACGTTTATTACAGAACAATGGACTTATTTGAAGGGATTTATGCCCAGAAGCAGTGACTGAAAATAATTTTGAGTCTGTGCCTATATTGGAGGACATTCTCTCACTGGGCAGATCCATGAGTCTGGATACGAGTGATGGTGATGCAGGAAGAAAACTAAGATAGATACACACTCTTCGGGGTCAGAAGAGGAGGATCAGATAGAGGAAGCCACTACCTTATCAATCAATGAAATGTTTACCAAATGAATGGATGTCAAAAACATATTAAGGACTAATTTTTTGATGATATATTGGTTCCCAAAAATGATCAAAAATATTAAAAAATAATATTATCGAATGGAGTATATCAGATTAATAATGTCCAAATAATTGGTGGAAGATTTTTCTTTTTTAATTCATCCGGGCCACAGTGATTTCCAGTTCGCGTTATATAATCTAGTTTTAATTCCTAAATTGCTGCATTTTTAAAAATGAATTGCGTAAAAAAAGAAACGATGTCATATGTGAATGGAAAAACGGATCGAGTTTAGTTTGTACAATTAATCGGACCATCAAAAAATCACAATTATGTTATGCAAATCATTGGGGCCCCTAAATAAGATTCCTAAATCACGTAAACTTTGGCTAACTAAACATCACATAACTCGTATTTTACATTTATATTTTTATATATTTCTTTTTTATTTTACTACTAAGTTTTTATGCGTGATTGGCGTCCTGGGTTAATCTGTAATGCCAATCACGTATTGTTTTTATGATAAATAAATAAATAAATCTTCCCGCCATTTTTTTTATACATTTAAAAATTTTAAAAAAATGTGGGGGGCCTCAGGAACCTATGCAATCGGACCCAAAAATTTCTAACTACGCCTAATAAATAAAGTGAGGATTGGTGAGGAGAATCTTTGGATCAAAGCAAATTTTCGTTATATTTTTAAGAAAAATTAATACAATCAATTATTTTTTACACGTAGATATGTTCCACATGTAAGAAAACTGTTATTTTTCGGTAATGGTAATCGTATTAGAACTAATAATTAATATAAACATATACTTTAGTGGACGGTGTTATTTAACCCTTTCAATGCGGCGGTTCTAAACACGATTGTGCATCTGAGTGCGGCGCC